>JAJVSH010000004.1:205075-279157 GCA_021460005.1 Tetramorium alpestre
ATATATATATATTACACATTCCGGTATATCGGTCTAGACGAACAATATTCAATTTTTTACGTTTATTCCGTAGATTTATTCTTTTCTCTGTCCTTTTATTAATCACGTATTTATTAATTCAATCTCGCTGTGAATACAAAAGCGGAATTTTTTTTAAGCCGCAGGAGACCACTCCGCTCTTCCGGACCGATATTACGCGGATTGGCTGAAACGCGCACTAGAGCATTTTTGAAATTTTCATCGAATGGTAGAAAATGGTAGAACGCGGCCAACGATGGATGAGATTTGATTAAAGGAAACATGAAACTTACCAACGACGTTTAAGTGAAATTGATACGACTTGATAGGTATGGTGGAAATCTGACATTCGTAGATTCCCTCGTCTCGCTCCTGCGCCCACTTTATGCAGAGAGTCCACTCGGACCATTCGTTGCTATGGCCCGTGTTTTGTCTATGTAGTGCTTGAAATCGCTGATCGCTCGTGTATGTGTACGCTCCCGCCGTCAGGATGTGGATGTCTCTATGCCTGACCCAGGATACCTTCGCAAACAAAGTTGGCAGTAATGATGATAAATGATAAACCAATAATCAATAACTAGAGCATCGAATATCTTTTATCGACCTATATTATATACTTTGTTTAAATAAACGAATCTTAATATCGTATACTTAATGTATATATTAATATATATAATTTTCTATTATACCTTCTTTTAAATAGAAGATATCTTCTAATTTATATTCTTAATAATGCACATTTTTTTGGAGGAATATTTAAAGATGAATATTAAAGAGTTTAGGAAGAAATTATTTATTTCTAAATTTTTTATTTGTTTTGAGAATTAAAAACTTTCCGTAAAAGATTTTATTTTACATTTTCGAGTTAGTTTCAGCCACTAAATTAAAATTACTCTAATTTTAATTCTAACTACCGCATTTCTAAATACTGAAAAGAAACTCTCAAAAGAGTACACTTTTCATATTACTTTTACAAAATAAATAATGAAAAAATCATCCTTTACAGCTATAAGTAGTTCCAGTTATTCGGAATAATTTTTAAAATTATTTTTCAAGTAACGAATTAAATTATACGTACAAATAAGAGATTATGTACATATATACACGAGACTTCATTTTCATAGTTCACAAATTTTATGCATCACCTTAAAATTCATTCCCGCAAGAGCCACGTAGCTTTTGGAAAAATAAACTCATTGGAATGGAAACTCATTTCGATAACTCTGATAACCATCCCTGTCGGAGTTTTTGCATCATGAAGTGCTTCGTACAGTGCGCCTGACCAACTTTACTATCCCGGAACGGAACGAGAGGTTCCGTCTATTTCCGTACCCGCGGAACGCCGAAAGCCACCGACCCGTGTCGAAACGTAAGAAAAGTTGCGGAGGAATACAGAAAGTTTCCCGGGGAGTTTCGGGCACTTCCTCCGCTGCCAGCGTACGCAAAGCAGATTCCCACGCGTGTGTTCACGCGGTCCTAGTGCCAAAGTGTGAGACTTGGAGAGTCTTGATCGCTTTTCCGGGGAAGACTTCGAACGGGAAATAAAAGGATTCTGTGGAACGCGGAGCGATCCAGGCGTCTTCTTACATTCGAAACTCTCTTAGAATTCTTCAGAAATAATATTATCTTAGAGACACCTCTCCGCCATTTCAGCCCCTCTGTATTTTTTTCGCGCGACTAACTTTCTTATCTTGAAGAGTGGATTAAAGAGAATTACCGAGTCATCGCGTGCGATATTACTAATCTTTGGATTGAATTAATCTCGAGCATATTACATTATTGCGAATCCTATAAATATGCAATTACGGAATATTTGCAAAGATCGATTTGTATAAATTAAAATTTTACTTATATAATTTAAATTAATCAGGTTACAGTGCCGAATTATTAATTGTAAGAAAATTGTTCCATCATTTGTCTGTCTAAAATTATAATTATCATTTTAAATAAGAGTAGCAGTAAAAGAGACGGCTTAATCACATCCACCATTCTTTCATGGAATTCATCGTCGCGATGATAAGTGAATAGGGACGAGAAATTAAATTTTACTCGTGAAGAAAGTTCGGTCACTTAAAAGTTAAACCGTAAGAAAAGGCACTTCTGTACGCTCTCTCGAAGCTCACCGTCTGCTTTAATATTCCCGAGGACTACTGCAGAGACTCATCGAGCTTTCAATGAAGTGTACGCATTTCTGTTCCAACAAAGCAAATACTTTTATTTTGCAGTTTCATGTATGAAGCATGGCGAGAAAATTGTAAGAAATTTGCGGGTGAAAAGGGACTACGAACAAAGATATTCATATATAATACACATAATAAAATAAAACTTCATGTCTCTTTGTCTGAAAAGATTAAGTGATATATTTCGCTAAACGATTTTCATATTATTAAGCTTGTTATATATTTTGTTATTAAACATATTTAATATGTATCCAATTAATTAGAGTTTATTTAGAGAAGTATACGTACATATGTATGTAGAGTATTTTTTGCGAATCTTGAACTTGTGTCTTTTACACGTTTCCGATCATGCACATGCTAAATCGCACACGCTAAATCATAGTATCTGAAGAATCATACGCGTCGAAATAATTTATCGTTACCGTCTGTCAACCATCCATCCCGAAAGCAATCGCGAGGCAATGAGAGCAAAACCGTAACATTGGAATTCGCGGTAACGGTAAGTTCGACGCATATTAACGTCGGGTTTTCGCGCGGGGGCGCGCGTCCCCAATGCAGGGAAATTTCAACCTCCCTCTCCTGGAGGGGCTGGTCTTTAGGAGTGTGGGTGGCTTGGCTGTTTGTCGATATTTTCACAGAGCTCCGACCTCCGTATATAAACCGGGCGAGGCCAGAAGTGTGAGTCGGTTCGGCACACCGTTCCCCGTTGCACATGTACACGCGCCGTGCAAACGCCGCGCCGCGCCGTTTACATATGTGCCCGCCGTTGGCACCACTTAGCGTATTTACTCGACCAAGTTTACGTCTCTCGCGGTGTCTGGCCAGCGGTAGCTATTGCACGGGAACAAAAGCAGTTTAGCGCTTCCCAACTTATCCATCGGGACGAATGGGGCGACTCGCGGACGCGCCCGCGCCCGCGCCCGCGCCGGCGCGAGGAAAGGGCATGCTGCAGCCGTGCGAAACTACAACAAGACGTCAGCAATGATGAATGTCGAACGTTAAGTGAAACCAACGCGAGCGTAACGAGAACTCTGGCAAATGATCGCTCATATTGCCTGCAAGGTGCGCCGCGTCAGTTAGTCGCGTGCATACCTTTCCTTACACGAGACGCAAGGGAATCGTGAGTCCCTCTTTCATCCCTTTCTTTAATAACAAATTATTAAATTATTATTACTTTTTTTAAAAAGAAAAAGAATCCTAACCTAACCTAGTTGCAAATACTTGACATGTAATTAAAAAAACTTCTAAGATCCACTGATTATATTTATATACTCTGAATAATTTAAAAAATATTTTACCATTATTCCAAGTATCCATATAATCAACCGGATAATACCTTTATATACTTGTACTTAAAAAATTAATGAAAAACATATTTTTAATCTTTCTCATATTTAGCCTGATTGGTTTAAAACAAATGCATCTTAGAACCGTTAATTTTATAACAAAATAATTTATATAAACAATCACTAAATTTAAAACAATCTTGGTAATTTTTTGTATGCTAAAATACAGTATTCTTTATCGATTAATACTTCTATATTTCGAAGAAGCATTATCAGAAAGTTCAGTAATTGCTATGTAAATTTTGCGCGGAAATTAAAGTGTTACGTATCTTTCGCGTTTTGGATAACAACGAGAGAAAGGAGAACGTTTGCGAATTGGTATCGCTTTGCCTGAATCATCTCGTTATACATGTAAACTTCATACTTTACTATTCTGTTTTCGCAATCATTTCTTTTTCATGAGCACTTTTATGCTGATTGCTAAGCGCAGGTCCTGTTAGTCGATGTTTTCGTTGATATTTGTCGCGCGGAATTCGATCGTTTATTTATAACTTTATTCGTAAAATATCTTTCTTCCTTTCTTTTTTATCACGTATATGCCAACCACTGTTTCGCTGCGATGTCGACGCAGTAATTGGTAACGGGCGCGCGTTGAGAGATGTCTGGTGACACGCGTCAGAATGCATTTCCAGTCTCCAGTCTGCATTAAAAACGTTCATTGACTTTGCAAATCTTACAAAAAATTTTTACAATTTTACACGATATTATTTAAAATTTCACGCAAGTAGATCTTTATTTAAAGTCGAGTTATACTTAAAATAATTATCGACTTATAGTGTTAAAATTTAATTGCAAAATATTATATTATCTTTATCTTTAGGACGCAAACGTTTTAATTAAAATAAAATAATTAGAGATTAAATACATACACAATGTTCGCAGATCCAAAATATGTAAATAATAAATAAAAGGTATTTCCTACTCGAAATTATAACCTGCGAAATTGTTGGTAAAGAAATGCAACACAAATTCTTGTATTAATGATGAAATGTATGAACAATTCGACTATTTTTTAATATAACGCTCTTATTGCTTCATTATTTTGCAAAATATTGCGTATTGGTTTGTGTAATTTCGCCTCTTTGATTTTTTTAATATCCACATGAGCTGCATTGCGTGGAATTTCGCTGTTTTTCTCCCGATAATCTGATAGCGTTAGCGCACTAATCAGACAGGCGTTTGTATCATGAAATACGATTAAAAGCGCCCCCCTTTTGATATCACATTGCATCAAGTGTGTATCGGAATTTAATCCATCAACATTGAATGAAGATAATTTCAGTATTGTGTATTTCCTGAAATATTCGATTGTATGCTTGCTTTCAGTTAAGTATTGAAAATGTGCAGTATAATATATGTGCAATATGTGTATATATTTGTTAAATTTATATACATATATTTATTGAATATATTTTCTTTCGTGAAAAAAACATTATATTATTATATGAAATATCCGATACAATATTATAAGTTACTCAATCGTTTTTAATCCTTTCAGGATCATTAAAATCTTTTAATGATTTTATTAAAAATAGAAAAATATTCTAATTTTTTTAAATAGAAAAAAATGACATAGCAAATTATATATCTTCAAATATTATTTCTTTTAATTGCATTTATTTAAAACATTCTATAGATTAGAAATAATATATTTTTTAAATAAATAAAATGTAATAAGAACTAATATATCGTATTTTAACAGATATTTTATAAAATGTTTAGGACATTTTTTAACAATTTTTTGAAAGACATTATTTTTGATAAAGTGACATCCCTACAATTATTGATCGACAAGTAATATTAATTCTTGTTTTCTTTTGTTATAGCTCAATAACATTTCATATTTTGAATATACTTCACAAAATAAAATCTAGCGGTATTATGTTTGGTGACCTACATAAACATTTACAAAACCGGTCAATCACGTTTCGGCTATCTGTTTCCAAATTTTACATTTATTATTTTGTATTCAGATATAATGTAATTATAATAGAAAAGAAATATCAGTGATATTCAGAAGAAAATGTTTTTTACAAAAGAGCAAAAGTATATTTATTGCTATTTTAAATAGTTGAAAAAATTTCTTAGTACATCTATTCTATATATTCTCATTTAATACGAGCAACAAAATTCTCAGATTATTTCTAGTATGACATTGAGATAATTTATTTGTTTTAATCTTTCGAAATTAATTCATAACGTCTGAAACGTCTGAAAGAAATAAGAATAATTCATGAAATATAGAGAATATGGAAAAATTGAAATATATCTTTAAGATGTTAGAATGAATTAGTAACACTTATATTTATTTTAGCAATACTTACTTATTGGCTTTGCAACAAGCAGCCTCGGGGAAAACTAAACTAACTCGTAAATTGACTTTCGCGTTACGATAGCTGAACCACTAGTGTGCGAATAATTAAATTGCTTTGTGAGAAAGCAGAAATGCGGAAAAATTTTCGAGCAAAACCCCGATTCTATTATTAAATACAATTACCACGTAACACACAAAACAACTATAACGGAATGCAAAGTCAATTTTTTCCTTGTATATATTATTGCGTCCGATGCTTTTGCAAAATGTTACAATAGTGTTTCAATTAAGTCTTCTCTCTCTCACTCACTCATTCATTCTCTCTCTCTCTCTCTCTCTCTCTCTCTCTCGCATTGTTTTAATTATTCTGTTGCATTTAATGCAATAAAATATTTTTTCAAATAAAATATATAGTTTCTAAAAGATATTCTATTCAAGTTTTTAATTTGTATCTTATGCTCAATTAATTTTTTCTCGATGAAAGTTTAATGAAACGCTATCTCTTTTCATCAGATTTTTAATCTTTAATTTTTAATCTCAATGGTTACATCAGAAACTTTCTAAAATATTACTGAAGTAAAGTTCATTTAAAAGTAAATATAAAATGAAAAGTTTTGTTAATCGTATTTTTCGCTGAAGTGTGAATAATTTAATTTAAGTTGAGAGAGCTTTTAATATTTTCAATTACTTAAAGTTCAAGAATCATTAACGACTAATTTTGTAAAAAAAAAGATTCCAATGGTTGATATTTCACTGCAAAAAATTCATCATAATTTGTCGAGAAAAAAATAGGTTTGCAAAAACTTGTTGTAATGTTTTATTTTTATCAAATATTTCTCTTCTTTTCTATCACTTTTCATAAAGCGTGGAATGGGTGTTAAATTACTGTTGCTGTTGCAAGGATCTCTATTGTCATCGTTAGAACAGAGTAACTGAATCCCTGGTTCATGTAAAGGAAAATACTGCATTAAAGTGAACACGAATCTCGTCGATATGTAATATTCAACAAAAGTATTTATTTAAAATAATTGAAATAATGAAACTGAATATATTTTAGAAGGGTCAGCTGTATATTTTTGAAAGATTACGATAGCCGATAATGATCTGCATAAGATCCATTCGATTGCCTTATAACTCTGATCATTCCTTTCAATAGAAATCACAATAGTAGTACTGCGATAAAATTGAGTTTCCAGTTTCTACTTCTAAGGTCAATTAACATTCAATCGACCCTGCGTAACTCGATTATTTCCTGCAAATCGTTTCTTCTAAAATCTCCTTATGGAGATCGATTTCTTCTTTTGCTTGCACGAGAGAAAGAGAAAGAAAGAGTGTGTGTAAGTGTGCGTTTAAATATCTTCATAAGCTTAATTTAAGTATATGTATAATATACTTATAATAAGAACAAGTAACGCTTTGTTTGAAGAACGTATATTTAATTACTTATTGTTTAATAATTCCTAATTAGCATTTTCATAATTAAAATGAAGATTTTTGTTCATTTTGCGTAATATATAATTGTAATAATATATAATTGTAATAATATAATTGTAAAAATATTCTCAAACAGGGTGAATATTACTATTATAAATATATAATATCTTTATTTTATAATTTAAAATTCATAAAGTAATATAATGAGGGCCCTTACCGTCTTGTCGCCTAGATTGCGAACTCGGCACGTGAGGTATGCAGTTTTTCCAATCAGGGCCGTCACGTTCGCGTTCTGCGTGAAGTCGAAGGTGGGTTCCGGTTTCGACTTTTGGCCGGAAGAATGATCCAGCATTTGTTGCCGAGGTTTGGTCTGAATCGCGTGTCTGTCCATGTTATCTATCGTCCGATCTCCTAGACTTAGCGTATCTGTAACAAGAGAGAAATTTGCTGATTGAGTATTCAGAAGTTATAAGTACATATAACGTGTAAAATGGTTAATGTTATACCACGATCCGCGACAAAACGAAAATATAAATTTTATCTTTTATCGTCGGACATTTATGTATCGTACATTTGATAAAGTCTACATCGAGACTTTATTTGATTTTATTCGAGCATTTTACTTTTTTTAAATGACAAAAAATTCATTTCCAATTATTTCTGAATACTTCCAGAAGTTTATACTGGAACATGAACTACGTTAATTAGTTAAACCAGTTAATTTCCTACAAAGCCTTTAATCTCATTCTACAGCCAAACAAGGGATTAGTGATATTTCCGATTAATTTTGTAATAGCAGTCATTCAATGAATAAAGAATAACAAAGCATCTAATAAAACGTTTGTAACTTTTGAAATAATATTGCGGACAGCGTCTTTTTCTCAAATTACTCGCCAAAATTCTAATAAAACCTATTCAACCTTTTTGTAATCCAAAAACCGATTTTTCATCGATTCGACTATTTCAATATTCGTAGAAGTTAAATATAAAAAGACAGTTTAATATGTGAGCGACGATCGAAGTGTTCCTCGGAATAGAAAGTGATTGGTATTTCATTTGACAATTCGAAACTTTTCATTTCATCTATTCGCTATCGTCATTCTACCGCGAATATAAAAGCGAAGATTTATATTTCAGATAGTTATTTATATTTCTTAAATTGTAAAATATAATGAAACGCAAGTATTGCGGATGTTTGAAATTGTAAATAGCTAAGCTATTTATCATAATTGTATAAATAATATTGATTTTTAATAACATATGAGAAGAATTCATCGAAACTAAGTTTCACATTTCATTTTTCAGTAAATAAAGAGTAAGAAATTAAAAATAAAATTACAGTAAAAGAAATGTGTTTGAGATACATTTAAAACTTTCGAAGAACCTAAAGGCTATGACTGGATTATTTTTATTTAACTATGATTAAATCAATAAAATATAATTAATCGCCGAGAAAATTTAATGAGATTATTCGAGATCTGTGACGTCAGTAGAGCTATGCTCAGATGCTGCAAAATGGTCTGTAGCACCCGTGCACTTTGTGCAGTGCAAGTTGTTGAGTTAGAAATGCACTCAGGAACGGTCGATATATGTCTCGAAGTAGCAGAAGTGTTTGCTTAGTGTTTGAAACTAACTTCACTGCATATTCCGGATTTAATGGCGAAAGATATATCCGTTGCTATCATATAAATTTCATATTTAGGATATTAATTCATTTTTTTTTCTTATTTTCGTTTTATTGTAATTGTCAAAAAATGTCAATTTGAGGTATCTCTTAATTATAACGAAATAAATAAACAACAAGTGCATGCGCGCGCGCGTGTGTGTATAAATTCTAAAAATTTTATCTCTATGAATTTTAATATTCTTAATATTCTATTATCATGTCAGAAAGTTATCAATCTGAATATCCATTTGAAATGACTCCCCAGCGACCAAGATTCAAAATCGTCGAGGGCGATGACGTCGAAGCACACGATCGACTGCGTCTTTTCAATGCGCGAGTAGAAGGAGGGTAGTTCTAACAGCCAAGTGCATACAAAGTATCTATAGTTGAGTAATCAGAGAACTGTAATAGCTGCGGGATGTATCTATAGCCGGAGGAAGATTGGATGGAATTAGATTAGATCAGAGCTCATTACGTTTCAGCTTAAGAGTGAATTAGATAGAGAATGGATTGTACGGGCAAAGAACTCTGCTACCGGTTAAGATAAATCTTTCTTCATTGTTTTTCTTATAATACATCACGTTGATGATAATGGAGACTGCCATCTTGAAGACAATGGCGCTGAGCCGCAATGTAGTAGTATCTTGTCTCTCGGGACATTGAGTACTGAACTTTAAGACACCGATGTATAGTTCTTCAACTTTGGCATCTTCACAACATTTGATACGTTGTGAAAAGGAGTGCGTTTCTTCATTTATAAATATCTTAAATATACTTATATAATTACTATCTCATGTAATTTGTACACTCTTTTTTAATTAATTAGAATAAACGACTATTCTTCACTTTTCTCACTCAACTTTCATATTCAGCAACTCCAAATTACCTTGTAACAAATTATACAAAAAAAATTTGATTAATATAAAAATTCTGCTCTAAACATATTTAAAAATGCAATACTCTTTTTTTTGTTTACTATTATTATTTCATTTATTAGGTACTTGTTATACATTTTTCAAGCTTTATCACAAAAATTTACATGTATATTTTAATTTTTTTGTAAGTCGAAAAGGAAACTGTCCAAATCATCTGCCGCCTGTTTCTGATACCTACTATAATCGTGATAGACTATACTCGCATTCGTATATGTGCACTTGATGAACGAAATGGATCACTGCGCTCTTCATTTTAATTTTAACGATGAAATTGTCGAAGCTTTGTTTCTCGCAAGACAGCGACAGAAGGGAGAAGAGGGGAGTCAAGTTGTTAGTTTGATGTCAACGCATCCGAATGGAAACGGTAGATTGTAACCTCTCTAATTAACGAGGACATATCGCAGCGAGCGAGCAAAAGCTGATAGTCTACGTGGAAAACTTTGCACTTCATTAGCTTTCCACCGAGATACGCCTCAGGTGCGGCAGTCTCATGCTCCAACAATGTGATATCCGTGCAACGTAGTGTATGTGGGGGGATATACGTGTGGGGATGCTCTCTCGAATCTCGATATACGAAGACAGCCGTGATGATATATAAGGGGCGAGTTCTGGGAAAGCCAAAGAGAAGGACTCCCTGGAGTGCATGGAAAAGCTCGTTATAAGCTCTTCGGTCTTAGTTGCCGCTACGAAATTAATTAAAGCAAGTGCTCGCTCAGGCGGGCGCAAGATATCAAGAAATGTCCTTTTGTTGGTTGCATAGCGAATTCCTGTGCGGCATCATTCGCGAGAGATAATGAGCGACGGGCGGATGTATTCTTACGAATGCCAAAGTGCACTTAAGACCGGTAGGGAAAGGAGAGAGGGAAAGATTATTAAGATAAAGATTAAGTTTCACCTACGCCATAACTTGACTAAGACGCTGTTCGGTGTTTGCTTATATCTTGTTCGTCGCTATTGTACCGTCGTGTATATTGTAGCGATATTGTACAACGATATAATATACGTGGCTTGCGTGTTTCTCGTGAAATATACTATGTTAAACATTGTATAGGACTGTTGTTAAATTTTATTAATTTATATACTGTGCAATATATTCACACGTAATAATTCGAAGTATATATCTGATATAGAATTCGTTCCAGCCTTCCGTAATATTTTTTTTATGAGGATAGTGAAAATCATAAATAAGTTTTATAATTAATAATTATGTATAAAAGAATAAATGGTAATAGCATTTAATTCTAGACAAAAAATTTTCAATGGTAACGTTTTTATAACGACCGTTGGCTTGATCGACGAAAGTGTGATGCTTTCCCTGCGAGGAAGAAGCGAAAAATATCAGAGATTACGTTCAACAGAAGAAACACATTCTGCAAGGCGAGATTGTTCGCGAATGGATTTGAAGTATAACTCAGATAATTTTCATCGATTTATAGACGACTAGCCGTTCAGCAAATTACGGACCATTCGTTTTCAGGGAGTTGAGAAAAAAAAAAGCTGGATTTGTCGGCGGGTTCATGTCGACGCTTCCTTCTTTTTTCAGAACGATTCCCAGTAATTGCACCTTCTGTCACTTGGTGTCATTTGACATGGGTGGTTACTTTTGTTATTACGGCCGTGCCCGAGATCATAGATTTACGACAGGTGCAATAGAATAACTCTCTGCACTTTGGTTGGAGCCTTATAAGAAAAAGAAGAGTAGAAAAAAAGTGTGATGTCTCTTAATTAGAGCTTTAAATTTTTCAAATCTGCCATTTTTATTAATTATCTAGTCACACTATACTATTTTAGCGTCGATTTGCATCATGAACGAAAACAGAATCCCACGGTAATGGTTCATAGATTGGACCGAGAAGAGTTATTAACTTTATATTTATTAATCCTTTGTGTTTTTCCTCCAAAGATTAAAGTTTCAAAACAATAGACGTTTATTGATTACATACCTTTGTTTTATACAACTTGAAGTAAATTTAATATCTTAGGAAAAAAACTATGGTATAGAGATAAATCAATCATGGTGATAGATCAATCATGGAGAGATATCGACCAAAAATAAATATAGATAGATTTCCAATGAAAATTCTCACTGAGATGCGGTAGGAACATCAATTCCAGTAGGCAGTTTATTTATAAAACTTGAACTCGCGAGAGATTAACAAATGCGATTTTATTCTCAATGCAAAATTTTTCGTATTCTTTCAACATATGAAATGCCATGTCGAGAAACGAGCTTAAAAGTTTCAGATAATCATTTTCGTTTATGATCTTTTCAGTTGTTCCACTGCTAATTTAGGTATCTCGTGTAATTTAGCGTGTTATTGTAACAAGGCCTTTGTTCACGTCAGGCAGCAGCGGATGCCGGAATTCATTACGCTGGAAAATGGTGCGCGAAGCGGCCGCGAAAAAGAATGGCATAGAGTTATTGATACGAAAGTACCGATAGATATATTGTAACAGCTGCAGCAACCGCAGCCGTATCATAAAACGCCGATGATGGAGGAGGAATAACGATACCTCTAGCGGGCACATATTTCTCGCGTTACTAACGTATCGATCGTCACAAAATAATCTTCGCGACCGCGCCTTTTTCCAGGAAATCCAAGTCGGACGAAAAATCACTTTTCGCGCCGAGATGGCCGATGCCGACTGCGTTGTTGCACATGACCCCGAAGGATTTGCAAACGAATCGCATGCATCTCGGTGCTTTTGGATTAAGGTATTTAAACGAGTACGGATCGCTGCCTTCTTTTCGCTCGCGTTTCGTTGCAATTTCCCAACATAGAGAGAGAGAGAGAAAGAGAGAGAGGGTGGGGGGAGGAGGAGGAGGAGGATGCCAAGGGGATTCCAGACCGCCGCTGCGCCGTCGTAGCCCAGCGATCTGAATATTTAGATCGCTCTGGGGCACCGGGCGAATGACCTTCGCAATAGCGAGGGAGGATCGTTTTCCGCCTCCGTGGAAGTGGACGGTAAAAGTTACGATCTTATTTCGAGCTCATTGCAATTTGCCCGACGCCTTCGTTTTTTCTACGGTTCGGTTCCATAGTTCTTATCCGACGAACCGAACGAAAAGATCGGAAATTTTTTTCACGATCATGGAATATTTTAATTGCATTTTTTTTCGTTGATATCACGCTTTACATCAAGATTAAATCTGATTTATATTTAACATCTTCGCAAAGTTGTGTTCAAGCCCATTTAAAATTTATAAGTTACGTGCAAGTCTAAGAAAAGTTGAAAAAAAAAACATGAGTGCAATTTAAATATATTTTCCATTTTCTGTTTTTTCAGAAAATTGTTCATAAAACCAATAGATACTTTCCATCACATTGTTTAACAATTTAAAATCGATTTTTTTTCTTTAATAAAAATCGAAAGATAATTGGCTTTCACAAGAAATTTATAATTAAAAGCAAGAGATATTTAGCAAACAAAACTCTAAGAGAAAAAAATGAATGATGATGAAAAATCATAATTTTAATCAATTTTAAGCATACTTTATTTTAGAAGAATTTTAATGTTAAATTTAGTTATAAAAATATGCAATGTTAACAATTCAAAAAATGCAACAAATAATCTGCCTTGATATTTTCCCTAAGAAAAATTAGAATAGCAAATGATCTTAATATTAATAAATTTATAGTTTTAAATGTAGTAAAATATATCATCACAACGAAATAATATATATATAAAATTAATAAAAAAATATTTACATACGTCTGGAAGTTTAAATTACTTTGCGGAAATTAGAAAGATGGAGAAAAGATAATGCGTGGATATATTTATCCATT
Organism: Tetramorium alpestre; assembly: GCA_021460005.1. NCBI lineage: Eukaryota > Metazoa > Arthropoda > Insecta > Hymenoptera > Formicidae > Tetramorium > Tetramorium alpestre. The sequence goes on from JAJVSH010000004.1 coordinate 218,757, forward strand.
AATCCAATTTAAATTCCTTTATTAATATCGTAAATATGTATATTTAGAAGCGTGGAGATTTGTAACGATTTTAATTTCCGATACATATTTCAAAGGCACACAGGTACTCTCGTCCCGATTTATTCTTCCCATTTATATTTGTATCTCGTGTAGTCAGGGCTCCGAGCAAAATGAGGTCGCGCAAACCTAATTACTCCACTTCACATTTTCCTGTAGCTGCACTTTTTCCATGTCTTTTATTGAGTAATTATTCGTTGCGAGCAATAAAACTTGGCTTTATCTTAAAACTCCTCGTTATTTGACATTATATTTTCAGTACATTTGGGTCACAGCTCAATCAGAAACTGACTCGATGGTATCACCTTATTTATCTGACTCCTGAAAGTAAAAACCTTTGTTAGGAACAGTAAGCAAAATTGAAATATTCTTTTCGCTCTATCCGATGAATTACTGATGCGCGAGGAGCTCGCGTATCGCATGAATTAGTATAAGCGTAGCAGTTTGCAGTAAATTATTACACAGCTATCAAACATATGAAACAAAGTTCACGTTTTCATTGAATTAAATTTCAAATAAATAATTAATTAACTAAAGACTCTCAGTATTAAAATTAACAAGGAAAAGTGGGCTTTGAGAGTCAAACGCGATTAGTTATGTGTGAGTTAACATTGTATAACAGTTAATTAATAATTAATATAAATTATAAATTGTACATTTCGATTCTATTTAGAGCCATCTTTAACGACGCTGTGTTTATGAATATTAAAGATTAAAATTATTTATCTCACACAAAATTAACAGCGCTATTGTTACTCGTTAAGTTGAATTAAATTTATTTAAGACGTGAAATTAATATACATATAATAGGTATATTAGACTTCTTTATAAGGAACGTTCGCCATAAACGCTCGCGACATTTCGCGCATTGCTCCGCGATGGTCTGCCGTATTCTTTCTGACGGAATCCTGCTCGGAGAGGCATCGGAATTGTTTTTGCAGAATTTAATAAAACTCCCGCGAAAGCTCGATACGTCGGCAGGATTTACGACCGGCGGAACGCGTATTCTGCGTGCCGTTTCGAGCAATAACGGAAAAGCCGAAATGTAATTCCACCCCAGAGGTACCTGCGTGTCGTTATTTCCTAAATTATGTATCTCTATGCAGACGCGCATGTGGCTATGTAGAATAAATCGAGATACTGAAGCTCGTGAAGGCTCAAAAGTTCAAAGCTCGAAGCTCGGTCGCTATTTAATGGTCGCTCGAACGGCTCGCACCCTCGATAAGTAAATTAGATAAAGTCCCGTGGTCCCTTATCTGTTAAAGAGGCAATGTAATTTAATCACACTGGCGTGGCTTAGTCGCGTGACTCCGCATCGCGGATTTGTCTTCCCGGTGCCACCGCGTCGCGTCGCGTCGCGTCGCGTCGGTACCGATGTTATACACCCGTGTTATATGCGAGACGCGTTATTTTTTCTCGTTGCCCGAGATTGCGCGAAATAAATCGCGCCCGTTCGTACGCGCGCCGCGAGCATAACTTTTGCGCGTAGTAACGAGCGACGTAAATGATTTGTGGGTGGGCACGAAAGCGGAATAAAACGGGCGCCGCTGATAGTATGGCGTGTGAAACACGCGGATATTTTTTTTAATAATGGAATTAGACGAATATTTTTCTGGATTCAGGAAGCCGGTATTCGTACTACTACCAGATAACATATGAGAATTTATCTAATAAAGCCAAGTACTTTTTTGCCTACAGACCAGTAGATACATCTCCACATATTCTGTGTATGAAAAATTGTGTTTCAGTCAAGTAAGAATTTGTTCGGATTTTCAAGTAGTATAACAATTTAGCGAAGTATTTTTTGTAAATATATTTCTTAATAAACTTTACGTTTTATTAAAAATGAAACTCTTGGATAACATAATCCTCATTGCTTTTTTTCTATATCAAGCAGATCAAATACATTTTTCTATGCTATATGGATAAAAAATAAATTTATCTCACAATAAAATTCCATTGTTTAAAATAATGAGACTAATTTGGAATTCAATGCAGCATTTCTTTGTGAATTATCATCGGGGGATGTAATTTTCGATTTTACCATGTCATATACCATATTGTACATTTGCGCATTATATTAAATTTGCCAGTTTTGTTCTCGGCACTATTTCGGCAATGAACGCAACTGTCGTATCTCCCAGTTATTCCAGCGTAACATGTAAATGTAATGTATTTAATTTAAAGTTGCATCATACCAGTCGCTGTCCACTGGCTAACAGAAGGAAGAGCGCATTTAGAATTCTCTAATCAAATGATATTACGGAAGTTACAGTAGCCGAATGGAGATCATTTCGAAAATGCAAAATGTAGTTGTTATTACGTTTATCATTATTATTACGTTATCATTATGTTCCTAGTTTGTTTGACAGCTCTTCGCCGATATTTTCCCCGAATATCCGCAGCCGCAACACAGCGAACGCGAGTTGTATTTCGCATTTCCCGAACTTGAAGTACGCATCAGTTTTACATTGTTACGTTTCTTTTTTTTCCCTAGAGATTACTCTGCCTTCGTTGCTCGCATCGTTTTCTCGCGCGCAATAGTCGCATAGGATTTTTCCTCGCTAATAACTGTATACGGATTTACGAGGCATTACGATATTTAAATGCGAGCTATAGTGCCCGTTGTATTTTGAACCGAGTCTCATCACGATATTTTCACGTAAATTCAGACCCGTAAATTTAAGCGATTATGATTTTTATTACAGGAGGAATCAGAATAAAAGAGAGTGATATCTCGTCGTGAATATTAGGAGATATCGTACGAATTTATCCGATAATAGAGCACATACGAATGCATTTTATATGCACGATATACTAATCTGGGTAAATTGCAATAAATCCGTTTCACAATAAATTATAATTATCTGCGCCTGTCACTTAAATTTCCGTTTATCGTATAAAATAATCCAATGTTACATATTATATAAATTAAAATATTTAAAAGTACGATCTCGTCTATATATTAACATATTCGCCGCTTTTTGGACTTTCATTAAAACACTGACGCAAATACCAAGAAATGCAAATTAAAATTTGCTGTGCGTGATACGTCGATAGATAAAATGAATATTTCGACACTTAAATAGTTATAATTTATATTTAATAATGCTGATAACGAGCTGTTCTGTATCGCCGCCAGCATTATCGCGAGACTTGAAGAGATCTTGCGCAGAAGACAAGTACCAATTTATCGACATGCAAGTCTCGCAGTAGCGTTCCCTCATTACAGCCACTAACGGTCTCTAATCAGATCTCAACGTTCTTTTTTCCCCCCTTTCTCTAGGAGATCTCCTTCTTAACTTTCCTCGCTCGTTACGCGGGAAAAAAGGGCGTCGCAGCCTCGCGGGACAACACGGCAGTAAAACCAGTTAATTAAAAGCGTTCTTTCCACGTAAATACATTGGGCTTGTGTCTCTCGATGAAATGGCACATCAAATGTGGGTCGCGTCGCGAAATAATAATAGAACGGCCGACGATCTCGCGGGTTTATCGTTCGACGTCACGTGACAGGAAATGCAGCGAGACTGCAGGAACTGCGTTTAAAGCGGTCGAGGGCGCTCGCACTTTGGTCTCGTAATTAAAACACGGCGGAGAGCGAGGGGAAAGAGTGGAAACTTAATGTTTCCTTCCTTTCGAGGGGGCTCGCGAACAACAACGGTATACTTCGGATTGTCGTGCAGTCTAGTTTAAATCGCGTATCGCGATTCGTACGCGAGAGGTGGGCGAACTCGTGTAGGGTAGATTGAAATAGCAATGAAATGCTTTATTTGCATAACATAACAATATAATAACGAATCTCGTTACAACAATTTCAGAGTCTGAATTTAAGTTGATTGTACTGATATTTGGATAGCAATGAATTTCCCTCGCATTCGTGCTGGGAAAATATTACTCGGAGCTTTCGTACATGCTCGCCTAAGTGAACGTCACGAAGGACATTTCCAAGGGGATTACAAGAATGAAATAATAGACAATTTGCGTTATTTACATCGTCAGTGATATCACTTAGTCAAAATTAAGTCGTCACGAAGAATGTCCATTTTGTAATTTTGTGTGTAATACAGTGGATTATACGAACACACATTAATCGCAAGGTCGTATTATCGTGAAATATTCTTTTGTCTTTCCCGGCCTCGTCGAAAATGAAAATTTAATTACTTGCGGCGCAGAGTAACGAACCCTGCTTCTTAATAAAAACCGCCTGTGCTCTATAACGCGACGCTGGATTTCTCTCGGCGAAAAATTGCGAAGCACGCAAGTAGCGCGCGACTATAATAAGAAAACAATCCCTAATGGCGTCCCTGGGGTACGTCGGTCGGTCTTTCAAGATTTAAGAGGATTAAAAGCCGATCCCTAGATGTGGTTCTGTCTCACGCGAAAGCTTATTTCGTGACGTCGTCTTCGTTTATTTTCTTGCAGAGCAACGTAACGCCAACCGTAATCTTTTCGCTGTGATATCGAGTCAATTGAGCGCAACTCGAGCCGCTCGGGCAAACTAACGGTGTTACTTCCCGAGCGAACTTAGTGGAGTAGTGCCTGGCAGGTGCGCCGTCAATCTCGAGAGTTCACCTGTCAGACTCCATCCCGGAAACATTTTATCTCGCCTCTGCGCCGCGCCACCCACATCTGAAAAGTATGACAAACCTTGAAATAACTTTTCGCAATAATAAAACGAGCGAGCTTGGCTAAGTTCGAGCGGGACCCGAGTTTCTCGCCTCGATGGTATGCCCCAGGCGCGCGCAGTGCCTTCGTTACTACGGCCGAATCTCCTTCTAAAGGACCCATAACGCACAGATCGGCTGAAGTAGAGCTTGAATAAGAATAAAGTGCCCGGTAATTATTTTCACTCCGTGCGAAACTCCCCGAGTTTCTATTAAGATCCGACAGTGCCGCACGGCAAAGAAAAAGGACGATTCTTCCAGAGATTACGCCGGATTCAGCGGCATTCCGCGTCGCGAAATGATTTCCGCTCCACTTAATCCAAACTGATCGCGCATCGAGATTTATATCTCGCTGCAATGGTAACATCGCGAAATTTAAATTTATCGAATAAATCGATCGGCAGCATCTTTTGCATCTTTGCCGGAAACAGCTGCGAAAAGTCGATCGATTGATTTGCGCCCTACGACGGTGCAGACATTTTGCGAAACTTGTACAAAAAGATCTTTTGTTATATAAATAACAATAAATGAGAATAAAATGAGATTCTGTACAATCTATGGAATTATACTTCGATTTTTGTTAAAAGTTTAAATATGGCACGTTTTTTTAATGAGTTAATTCATTTTTTAATTTATTTTTTAATTATGCGAGCTAGGCAATATTGATATAATATTTCAATGAGAAAACTCAAATAAATATTAAATGTTTAAACATATTGTAATATTACACATCAAAATTAAATCTTTTTTCAATTTATTTCTAAAAATGTTTTAAAGTTGTCTGAAAATTTGACATAATGTGATAAAATATTTTAATAATTTTTACTACATTTTGTTAATGTTAATGTTAAGGTCTTTCAATTTATATTTTACGATAATTTTAATGAAACAAAGAAAGCGGCTTTCCATATTATCTATTTTTAATGACGCCAGATGAGACTTTAGATGAATAAATTGTTATCTTTCGTCTATCCACGGTCCCATGAATTTGTGTAAATAGGATACCACTTTAAAGTTCAGAAATAACCTCTTCGACAGCTTTACTAGTAGTACTTAATTAATAAAGTTTCGCCTCGATCGCGCGAGGAATAACCTTTCTCGTTTGCGCAAACTTCTAGGGAATAGCGGACTTCTTCAAAGCGTCGGGGTGAAGTGATAGAAATGTCTTTATCTAAACTGAAGCTGCTTAATTATTCTCATTATACCTATTTTCGTAGCTAAACTTATACCGTTCGTTTAATCGAATCCGATACAGCTATTTGCAATAATGATCTATGGATTTCCTATTCATAAGAGATTTTATTCAACGTACTTGCGCTTGCTGGACCAACACAAATAGACGCACATTAAGTGACATTAATTTCCAAATAATGTTTCATCGACGCGAAGTACATGGGAAATGTTGATTGAGCGAACACTTGCGCGCGATAGATATTATTGAAATTGCAATCAAATTAGTTTTTGCATCTGTATTACTTCAAATAAATTTCTGTTTCTTTACGCAGTGCTTGCATATTGTTTTGTGTCAAATTAACAGTATTAAACAATTTTACCACTGACCCGCTTTATATATTCGACGTTTTATCGACGATATTAGATAAAGTCTAAAAATACTCTATTGCCCTCGTCGAAGAAGTTATTTAGTCAACTTTAAAATAAAATTAAAAAAATGAAGAATAACAAGTACGTTTGTATATAATAATAAATTATATATTGTTATAATAATTATCATGTTGCAAAATTTACTATATTTATAACAAATTATATACATATATATGTTTCTGAAAGGAAGTCGTTAATGACTTGTATTAATAATTAAAATGTGTGCTAACAAGTTATTTTTATCATAATTATCTCTGATAGATTTTTTATAAATATGCAAAAAATTTCTTACAGAGAATTCGTAACGATAGCAGAAGGATTCTTCATTATGAAAATATGTAACATTTATATCTCGCATATTGAAAATTGCGAGAAAAATTAGCAAAAACATTTCGCTAATTAAGTTACGAAAGTGCAAATGAATCATAAAATCATCTCGTTTTTATGCAATTAATTAATTTTTTATCAGTACTGTAATATTTTACTGTAATATTAATTTCATTAAAAAGATTGGATTGTATTTTAAATATTAAAAATAATAAGTTATCATTACATTTCGCAAGAAATGTAAATTCTAGATTGATAAAAGGCTCTCTCTCTCTCTCTCTCTCTCTCTTATTAAGATTTAATATCGCGAAGCGTACGTGGTGAGCGTCGTGAGTTGCTATAACGAGAAAACTCTAGCGAGATTCGAGTCGATACTTCGAACAGCGGAGAAGCAGGAAATTTCGATTTATCGCTGAAATAAAAGACGCGAGATGATTTCTCCTTCAAATGGTGTCGAGTCATATTTTACAGGACGTGCGCGGCGCGGCGCAAGCTCCGCGACGACAAGTCGGTATAATAAAATGAGATACGTGGCCCAAAAGTTTTCGCACTTCTGCGAGACAGTCCGAAACGTATTACGCTTGCAAAACCGTCAAGGGAGCCCATAATAATCATTCTCTCACCTGGGACACAGACACGTGATATAACGTGACAGCACTGATGGGGTGTCGTAGATTCGCTGGCGGAAGGCCGGTGTGTCCGCAGGATATTTTGCGTAATTTTCTGCGGTGTTTCACTGTCCACGATCCATCTCGCGATAATATCTAGACTGCGTCAGAACGCGTTGCCATGGGACGCGACGCGCCGCACCCGCGGCAACGGATAATCACTTTGAAGCACGATTTTAGGACGGTAATCTCTTGCGTGACATTTTTTCTGAGAATATAAATGACGCCTTGCGAAATACGGTTTATGAGAGAATCGAGAAGTATATACAATGTACACAAAATAAATATTATATCTTATATATGTATATCTTGTATAATTTACAATGCTGTGTAGTTTTATTATCTCTAGCTTTCACTGTCCTATATCACTAAAAGCTTGGAAATGTTGAATAAATATGAAAATACTCTACATATAGTCTGCTATATAAAATATGGATTAGACATTTCTATTTTTAATGCCTCAATTTAGAGGGCTATATGTCAAAGCACGATCATCAATAATTAATGTTGGTCACAATTTTGAATATAGTAATTTTGGCGAGGTCAGTTATTTCGAACTTGTGAGAATATTAAAGGAATAATTTATGATATGAGAATTTTTCTGACGGCTCAGCTTATGTGAGAAATCCGATACATACATATTTTCTTTTGGTAAAACTAATCCCGACGAATGTACAAGGTATTCCACGACTTACGAGCTTAATTTTAATGACATTTTCTCCATTCATTTTTCCTAACAAGACTTAATTCTTACTGTAAATATCATATTTTTGTATCTTTCATTTTCTCTCCGTGGTAAATTTACTTTATACTTTACGAAAAATTTTTTTTCTTTTATTTTATTGATAATTCTTAAATTATTGACACAATTTTCGGAAAGACTTCAAATTTTTCATTAAAATTGAAATGATAATTTATGAAACGTTTCTTTTAGAATATTCAAAACATAAATAAAAGCATATAAAAGCATATTATATTAACCATAATTTTACATTCAATTAAATTGTAATTAATTTTAACTTTTTAAATTTATTTGTAGTAATGTAATATAATTATGACTTCATTTCACATTAGAAAATATTACTGTTGTAATTTGTTAATTAAACTGAAATTTCACTCATTTACATGTATGGAACATAAATGGAACGAAATCTAAATAGAATGTGTGCTCCATACAAGAAGAATCTTAAAATATAATTATGTAAACATTATGCCACATTATAAAATTCGAAAGAGATTCGAAATAGAGAGAAAAGGATGAAGACATAACATGTATTAAAGTCCATGAATTGCATAAAATTATTATAAATAAATAAGATAATTAAAATTTGAAGAAATTTATTTATATAGTTCAAATATTTTTCAAATATTTCACCATTTTTACTTAGATTGAATCTGAATAAAATCTTTGCGGAGGAATTTTCAAAGTTCCGTGTAGGATTAAGCTTTTCAATTTTCAATTAAGTAATTCAATTTAAGATATCATCGTACGCGTGACATAAAGAAAAATTGCAATGCCTATTTTTCAGCCACTAAAGAACCTAGAACGTCTTGGCATGTCGCAAACTAGTACTCACCCCGGATTTCACGGTGAAAAAGAACTTTTTCTTCTCTTTGCTCACGCGCCCTCGTATCCACCGATAAGCCGCACGCACGCTGCTTCTATTGCAGGTTCAAGTACTGCGGGTCAACGACTCGCGTTCGCAATGGCATACACGGTCGAGCCATTATCGTTCGAGGCGAATTCGATCGGTCTATAGCTCACCCCATCGGTATAGCTACACCCCATCATTGTATCCGCGTTGTATTGAGATGACGATTAGGTAAAATCGCTTTGTTTGCAGAATATTGTTATACGCTAATTAGCGCGCTTATACAGCGGTGCTGTGCGTGCGAGAGCGATCGCTCTATCGCGGGACAGGTCACGATACGTCTCGTACGCGGAGGGGAAATAAATAATAACGCTACATTATTATACCGCGGTATTATTAATGATTAATAATATCACCGTGGTTTATTCCGCAAACTTTCCCGTAAATTCAATCTTAACACTGTGACGCCGCGTCAACACGTTTTTCCATGATAACCGAACGAACTCCAAGTAATCCGACGATAACGCGGTCGAACGAATCAGCTGTTGACGCAATAAAGTCTTTGCAGATAATTGTAATGTCAAGTGTTGCATCGCCGATATTTCTGTTAGTTTCATACTCTCGACTCAAAATATGTTACATTTTGAGAACATGTGTCCTAATTTGTTTTTAACTTACATGAGATACACATAAATTGTGAGAGCGGGTAAGCAAATATTCCAAGAATGCTTATAATGAAATGCGTTTCCATTTTGGAATAATAGCGCATTGAAATAGGAAAAGAGAGAAAAATAGAAAGAAAACTGCAAGATATTTAAAAGTTTATCTAAGCTATCTGCTGACTCTAAAAATGTCGGGAAGTTTTTGTAAGCTTAGTAAAGCTCTGTGAAAATGATAATGCAAACATTTTTGTGGAGACTCTTGGTATGCATTTAGCTAACAACGACGAAAGTTCGGAATCTGTATAAGAGTTTCGCAAGCAATGAAGTAGAAAATGGTAGCATTTTGAATATCCGAGTACAAAAAGCTATAAGACTGATATCTATATTACTGTTTTTTTTTTTAATCAAGTACTTTTCAAGAGAAGTAAACAAAATAGTGTGTAAAACTTTTTAAGGATTTAAACAAAAACCAAAATTTATATGTAGTTATAATATCAATAGCATCAATATAGTTTCCGAAAAATTAAAGAATATTTAAATTTTCTCTTATTTTTCTTTCTAAAACATTTTTAACTAAAATGTTATGGTCTTGAAGATTAAGACGCGTGTAAAGTTTTTGAGAAACTTTTGCATACTTTTTTATAGTTATTTTTGAAGTCTTTCGATGGAACTTTCCTGGTTCCTTTTAGTAGTCCTTTCGTGAAAATCTGAAAATCTCCTGAAATGTTTGCTGGCGTAAATCTGTTAAACCACGGGTGCGTTTCCAGAAGATTAACTTGACTTGATCCTATAATAACGTGAGATCCAACGCGAAGCACCTTTGCCGACGATGACTATCTCGCAGCGTCTTAGCCAATTAGCATGTTTTAGCCCGTTTAGATCCGTGGAGAGAAAGTTCCAAGATTGTAACGAAAGTGCGGATTTACGCGCTTTATACAGAAGAAAAGCTATTAAGCTTTAAATCAATGGGGATTTGATATGCCACTTTATCGTACAATACACATACTAAATGTAAAAACAAATTTTAATATTTTTATGAATTTTTGCTTCATATATTTCCGATTCTGATTTTTTCCTTTATTAAAACCTATCCAATTTTTTAATATTTATTAAAAATTTTTGTAACTTCCCATAAAAATTTTATTATAAAATTTATAGAACATTAAATTTAAATTTACTTTAAAAATGTATGAAGGCATCAATAAGAATAAGTTTTTGTAATTTTTTTTATACAATTTTTTATACAATTGTTTACAATTTAATTTATAAAAATTCTAAAGTAAAAACTTGTCATGAAAACTAAAAATTTTTCATCGTGTATAACTGATGAATATTAGCTCTATACATGTATGTGTGTATATTTTTATGAGAAAATCGATTCAAATATAAATTCATAGGTATAACGGAGGATATGAAACATGCGATGCGTATCTAGAATGTTATTTCTGTCATGGCTGACGTTAATATTTGCGAATGCGCGATAAATGAATATTTGAAAATCAGCAAGCAAAAATACGCCATGCAGACGCATACAGTTTACGAACATTGTCCCAAACCAGGAATTATACTCCAAAATCGGTGTACCACGGTCGGTTTCGGACATACTATCTACAAAATACTGTAAACACATGGAAATGGTTTCTATATTTATTCGCGCAATGGAAACGTCCATCTGCTGCATCCATCGAAAATCGGGAGAGGGGCGGGGGGTGTTGAAGGTTGAAATTATACCACTTTTAATCCGCGCTGCGTTAAACTTCCAACATTCCATTCTCTCGACGCCTGCACTCGCCTCGGCCTATTTCCAACCACGCCGCCGCTTTTCCCCTGACGACCGGCGCGCTTTTTATCATCTCACCCCCAGAGCGACGGTAATTGCTTGAATTTCCGAGGCCCTTGGGCAGCTGAAGATCGCCGAGTTAGGGCATCGCACGAGCGGAGACAAGCGTTTAATTTACCTGGACCAAGTTCGCGCGGGCGAAGTCCTTGTCGCAGTCCGTGGCGCCGAATGAAATTGCGAAAGTTGTTCGTCTAGAACGACAATGGCGCAAACGAGGTGTGAAGCAAGGCTATGAAATATAACGGCAGGACGGCGACAACGACAACGACGACGACGACGACGACGATGAATCCAACCTGGCTGACTTTTTACGCAGCCCATGTAACATCGCCCAATGATCGATACTGCGTGTCATCTCTCATCTACCAAATCGATACAGGCATATATACATTCGGAAGGAGAAACGTTTTACTTGCGCGCGAGCACCATCGCGGGTCGGCACTGGCCGACTTGGGCCGAGTTATGAATAATGCATGCGATAAATTTGCGTCGCACGCATGCAAGCGCGCCCCGGTAATTCCATTAGCTGTACCATTTTATCGCCCGATACCGTGGATTCAATTGAGTAACTCCTTTCACGCCGCCAAGTACCATTCCGTTATTCCCTGCGACCCACCCCTTGCGCCACGACAAGTCGGCGGGCGTGGAATTATAGTACGTGATCCCGATATTTCTCGCACACGATAAGTGTCGCGCGGCATGTTAACTAGTTTATTAACGTCTACGTTGAATTCCTGCGGCAGTCATTTGGCTCTCTTGTTTAAAAGTGAAATAGTGAAATGAAAAATTAATGGATTTATAATTCTCATTATAATCATGGACCGTTTTCATTTGACATTTCATTCTTGACTTTTCCATTCGATCTACGACTTTTCCGAACAGTTTTCAATACAGTCTCTCATTTTTATTTCCCGACGTTTTATTGTTCAACGACTTTCTGCGAATATTTTACTTTAACATTTTAACTATGTTTGTCAATTTTAATATTGAATTAGATTGCATGTGATTTCTGTTTTTCAGAGTAACATCTTATAATATAAGATGGTCTAAAACGTAATTTTTATTTTTATATTATTTAAAATGCACGTTTATTAACGCGAATAAACTTGTACTCTGGCTCCTTCGCTTCCTTTTATTCAATTTTAATTTTTATGTTTCTATGTGAAATCTCTTTGGTTTCTATCTGAAAAGTTCTGAGATTGTAATGCGTTTTAGAAAAAGCTTCTTCGGTATTATAATTCAATTATAATATCAAAAAAGATTAAAAATTAAAAACTAAAAATGAGCTATTTAAAAAGCTTTTTTTAAATCTAACATTTTGTTGAAGCGAAAATCTGACATTTTTACAGCTTTACACAGTTGATAATAATTCACGTCTTTTATATAATACATGATACTATCTTATTATCTTCATTTATACAAATCAGCCATCTCTTTCTGTTCTTACAAAACGATTCATTAATCATTTTAATTAATCGAGGAAACGACGAGGAAACTATACATATACAGTTTTATTACTTCTGCCGCTTCATCTAGCAAGCACTAATTATCTTTTCTGCATTAAGCAAAATATATCGAGTATTAGCAACTAATATTATAACCATGCAACTTAAAATAATTGTTCATATTTTACATCAACGTTTCCATTTAAAAACATATTCTCTGCTCTATATATATTTTTCATTTATTCATTTTCATCGATTTATTGCAAATAGTATTACGCATGTCAAATTTTATTAGAAACTTCATAATATATGAAATGTTTGAACTAGTTTTACCTTTTTATTATAAACGTGATTATATACATGTAACTCAATGAATAAATAATTGAATATTCTCCGTTCGATATTTTTAATCACAAAGTTTATTTTTTACACTATTTAATTCAAAGCGTCATTAAAGCGTTGAGTTTGATTAATAATCTCATCCTCGTTAAGCGATTATGTAATGCATAATTTACACATATATCTATAGATGCAGTATATTATATTCTTTTCAATCTTTATTTTATTTCACAGAGGAGAGATTCTATATTTTAACAAACTTATTATTTTAATTGTACGCCCAACTTTTTATTATCATCACATTATTTTATTATTTCCATCCCAAGATTTTATTATTCCCATTTATCGTTAATTTCTATTTCATTTAATTTCTGACAATGCAAAAATGCAAAGTAACTACGTTTTTACAGGAAATCTTTATTACAACATTACAAATTGAAGATTCTGCGCATAGAATATTTTTCATCAAGTTCCAGCTAAATATACAAATATAAAATTGCCTCTTAAAAGGAATTTGTTATTTGAGGAAAAATTGAAATTTGCACAGTATCGAACATTCTGCTCTTTCAAACATGTTGAAAATACTTTTTCGTCACATTTTTTTATTTAAATATATACACGATGATTGTTTTACGAAACATATCTATAATAGCAAGAAAAGTTATACATATAATACGTTTCTCGCGAATTTCCTCATTTTTAGACGCCCATCTGTAATTGAAAGCTCAAATTATAAATCATCTTCCTTTTTCAGTTTACGTCGACCATACGCGGTGAAGGAATTGTATGAATATCGCAGGCACACAGCAAACAATCGACTTCCTCTGCGTTTACGAAGCGCAAACATGAGCCATAAATCTCTACGTTTCTTTCCCGTACCTCGCTTACTCTTTGACTAGAACAGCAGTCGTAAATCTCTTCCCCTTCGAGTAGCGAATGTCGCGTTGCAATTAACGTAATTAAACTGAATCTTAATTATCGCGGACGGTAGTAGATGAGATTTTATCTGTGTCATGAGGTACCACTTTGCTGCTTCGTATGTGTATACGCCTCTTACACTAAAAGCCTATTTCTCATCTCTTATTATTGTTTCTGTTCTCTCCTATGATAATACTGAATACTGTAGATGGATTTTGTAAGTGATTACAATAAATAGTGATTATTGATAAATATATCCGAATAATCGTTTGCAAAACAAAATAACAAATTTTTTTTACAAGAAAGTTAACAGTTTGAATACTAGTTTGTATGACACACATAAATGTATCAATGATACGTTTAATATTTTTGTCATTTTTAAAAATCAGCAAAAAGATTTTTGTTAGTTGCATAATAAACGTTTTTGTTACTAAATTACGTTTAGAGAAATGCAAGATTGCACGTTGGAAGCTGCAAGAAGACTGCAAGAAGACTGAGAACATCGTCCGTTAGCACAGAGCACATTAATAACAATTTCACGATATTCGTCTCATTTCTTCTTCACGTTTCAAAGTACTTTTTCATGATTTTCTCCACGGCCGCCTAACGCCGCGAAGGCACGCCATCCTATTTCCTCGTCGCAGACACGGTTCATGCAAGATGATTAGAGAGCGGCAAAGCAATTACCTTCCGTGCACATGAAGAGTATGGCAGCAATTGAGAGCCTCGCTTGCCATCTCAGAGCCATTTCCGCGACTGTTTCGGGAGACGCTTACACTTTGATACTGAAACGATTCACATGCTCCTTGACGAGATCGCTACGTATCACCATCCACTCACTGATATACCCCACTAGGCGACACCAGGTCTTATCACGCGTCGACTTATTTTGATTTTTATTATTAATATACACACGACCTCGTACGACCCCCGTATCCGCGACTGGAGCGAGATAACTGGCGGCTAAGTCGCGATTAGTTCGGAGGTTTCAATCCATTTGAGAGGCTAAATTATTTATTATTATGCAACGATCTGTGCGCCAGATTTTCCGTACGAAGTGTATATACTCCACACTTTGGTGTGTCGTCTATTCCCTGTAGTATCACCACGCCACGTAAGCGATAACACGCGCGGAAATGATTATGGCGAAACTTTCGACGGGCGGCGTGCCGCGTGCTGCGAAACTTTCCACTTATATCCACCTCGTCCGCTCTCGCGGAGTCTTCACTGAAATCTTCACACTCCACTCGATGCTTTAAATCCTCCGGTTGTAAGAGCCGTGTAAATGTCTCGAAGGAACTTGACGATTCGCGCCTCGCGCGACGATTTCAGGAGTTTTTCACGGCTGCGAGTCGAGGAATCTCCTCATAGGGCGGTCCCAACTTCCGTCGCGCGGACGCGTCGGTAATGTTCCAAGAGTCAACGATTGTCGTGGAATTGCGAGACACATATCGAGACGCGATTGTCTCAAGAACACTTTCGTCTCTCTTTACGTCTTTCTTTCACCTTGTTCTTGAATTTTTCAGGTACAATGGTAAAGCACCGGCGATCGACACTGCGTGCCGCCAGATCGTCCGAAGCGACGGCCGATCGATCGCGCGCGATTCGTATTACAGTATTCGAACTTGAAAGTAATTTCCAAATGTCGCCTCGTTTATGTTCCGTCGTTCTACTCGAGATCGCTCGAGATCGCTCGAGATCGCGCAGACAACGGTTCGATGGAAATGTTCTCCGTTCACCGCATAATGACTTGTTTTTATCACGATTCCACGTTTGTCTCACAAGCCCCTTTCTTACAATTACGATTAACAACTCATCGCTCGAAACTGTTTCTCTATGTCGCCTCCTTTTTCTTTGATTTCTTTTCCCGTCTTTCTCTCTCGCGTTCTCTACCTCCGCGCCGGCTACGTTTCGACAAACAGTACGAAACTCCACCCGCCGCGACTCTCCATACCGATCTGCCAGATCGCGAGCTGTCACCCCGCGCTATTTTAAGAAATTGTCACGATGACCGTTCGCGTACGCAACATTGTATATAGCATGACGGCACGCACCACGTCTTGTTTCGGTGGCAGATTTACCCTGACTGGGGAGATTCTCGGTCGTAGGAGCATGCGCGCTTCCGATCCACCCCCTGTGACGATGGTAGCGCGCAGAGGGTCCACAAACGCAGACACGTACAGTGGTGCACACTAATACACGTACACACTCACCCCACAGGGGAGGCCGTCGACACACGTTCGTTTAGAAGCGCGTACGCACCCGCACATACACGTTTACGTGTGTGTGATAAGGAAAACCTCTCTCTCCCTCTCTCTCTCCTCCCTCTCTTCTCCTACCCTTTCGTCTCTCTCTCTCTCACGCGCGCCCCTCTGTCTCCTTATCCTCCAGGACGTACGGCACTGTGTGTCACGGACAGAAACTGTGGCAGGGCGTGCAAGGAGTGCAGAATCAAGGCACGAAATCTACAGTGCTCTTAGAAATGTTGCGATGGGCTTAAAGATTTACTCGCATCTCCACGTACTTGTCAATCCAATTACGAATATGGCGAACCCCCGACTGCCGATCTTCTCGAGATTTCTTCTCGATGATATCGAAAGTCCAATGACATGACGATAAAATCTTATTGTTAGAAGAAAAGATTCCCTGATTAATATCCTGAAATCTGAATTTTTAATTTTGGATATTATAACGTTACGCGAACAAAGTTCGAAGAATCGTTGGAATATAAATTTCATTAAATCTAACATAACTACTAAAGTTTAAAGAACTAGTTTAAAGTCGTGAAATGACAATAACTTTAAGTAGCATCACCAATTTTGATATCAATGTATATTTAATGTTCTTATGTAAAAATTTTATTTCTATATTATTCAGTTTCTTATAGTTTCTATGCACATAAATATATTCTTTTGTATCTTCTCTCGTTCATTAAATACTCTTTCGATACTCAACAAGAATCGAAACTATCTCGAGAATACAATACTCCGGGAATGCAAGTAACACAAGAACTCGAGCAACGCGGCTAGTCCGACTAAAGGCAACGGGAATACAAATTATAAGGAAACAAATAATGCGAGGCGAGTTGTTCGACGAATACGAAGAATACGCATAAAACTTTCGGAAAGTGTACTTAAAAAAGCTATGCGCTACATACGTACGTGTGGATCTGACTCAGCTCAGCTTGAAGATGTCGATATCCAAGAAATGTAATTGTTCTTATTATATCTTTTATTATATTACATATTATTGATTGCGATACGCAATCCACATTCCGTCGCTATTACTTGTGACACATCAAGAGCACGTGTTAATTTTATATTACGCAAGCATACTATATACAAAATTAATATAAAGATGAAAAGGGAAAGGGGAAATATTTTTTTGTACGACAATTATACATATAACTATAGCCGAAAATTATATTAATACGGGGTATTGAATAAAAGAACCTGAAGGATATATACGGCTCGATTACTTTTATGTAATGCATTCCACATGCAATAGACTACAGACAATGAAATGTCACGGATGGAATTGATATTCCGCGAAAAGTGTAGTACTGCACATATGTATTGATAGTACTAATCATACTATCAGCGATTCAATTGATACAGGCGGATGTGTCGATCGCATTTTCAAAGTATGTCAACGGCGCATGAACTTTTTGCACGAAAGTGTTATTGGTAATTTTGAAAATTGCTCGTATTTTTATTTCGCTAGCTATATCGACCCGCGGTCGTGACGGGCGTTATTTTTACGCGTTGAAGCAATGTTGGAAAATATCATGAATTCTTACTTACGTAGAAAGATAATGGGTACGGATATAGTAAATTAGAGGAACGGATTATTCTGGGAAGCATTTTATTTTTTGAAATATCGATGTGACTTGTATATATTTATTAACAATTGTGTAATAGTTTGTTAACTTATAAATATTATTTTAATCAAAACGGTTTTATGAAAAAAATATAAAACATATATTTTTTTAATATTTATTGTATCTAGCAAAATTTATTTTGGCATAACATATTTACATATCCGTTATACGAACAGTAAATTGAATTAATAACAAAATTTTTCAGTTTATTATTAAATTTTCTAAAAATTATGTAATTGTCAACAATAATGTCGAGCAGTATTAAATTTCTGTAATATTTAAAAGTAATTTTAAACGCAATTTGAAAAAAAGATATAATTAAATATTCACGTTGCGAGAAAAAGAAAGATAGACCTATGGTATTGTACCTTTGTGTGATTTCCGTTTGAATAAAAATGCAATAAAACAGAAATCTCTATAACAATTGGGAAAACAACATATTAGCGGGCAAATTTCACGTTTCACCTCACTCGTTGAGTAAAAATATAGATTTATTTTCTAAATGCTAAAGTGCAAATCCAACGTTTGTTTATATGGAACATGCACCCGATTTGCGCGTAAATTTGCCGCGATTCAAAACTTTTAACTGGTTTACCGCGTCGCGACAAAATGAAAGTAAATATCGTGAGAGATTTTCCTACCGTTATTCGACGCGACTTAACGCGACCGAATTGGGGACCGTGCATTGAAAATACTTCACCATTTGATTTACGTTTGCATGTATCATCGCTTTTAAGCTGCCAGTAGTAATCAGCCGAACGCGGCCGGCCACCATTTCCCCCGATAGTGCTTTTTCACGGTGGAAACGCGGTGAAACTTTTACTTCCGTTTCAGCGCGGATGGAAATTCTGTCATACCGAATCCCGTGTGTAACAACCATTAACGCTCCCAATCGCGAACATATTTTTTCGTCGCGTGTTTTTAAGATACAAACATGCAACTTTAATGTCACTCAATGTAGTTATCCTGATTTATGCACATATTTCGAATTGAAGTTCCAGAGCTTTAGCATCGTCTCTGATTTTTTATTGGAATAATATATACATATAAGCAACATATAAAATGAGAGAAAAGGACTTACGAACTTTTTTTCTCTCTTACATTTCTATATGTATATTTCTTACAAGTTTTATTATATTTTAGAATATTACATTACAGATACATTATATTATGAAAACACATTTATATATATGCTGCATTGATGCAACATATGTATATGCATAAATTGGACTATCAGGTAATTTTGTTAATTTTTACGCTAATTTTTTGTGAGATACTTAGTAAATGACACTCTCTTTCTTTTTTTTCTGTTATTGTTTTCTTATTGATATGTATTTTAATGTAAATATTGAAATAAATTCTCATTGTTCTAATTATAATTTAAATTCTATAATTGCCTAGAAAATCTAAAACTATCTAGAGCAAGTGTAAAGTTACATATACAGTAAGTTATGATTAGTTTATATATTACATATTCGTTTAATAGCGTTTTTTTTTTATAATAAAAAAAGCTTGAAATTGAAAAATTTACTTTTGCGTTCTGAATTATTTTCTGCTCGTTATCTTGTTTACAATTCAGTTTTTTGTCGATTGTGATAAATCCGGTATGGTACACAATGAATAATCAATGCACATATATAGATCGGTAACATTTCAAGAGCCCTAGTAAATATTCGAATGTCCATGATAAGGTCAGCACGGACGCTTTGAATATTAACTCATGTCTCCATTTTGCATGTCGACGCGATCATGGATACCCGGACTCTGGGCAAAGCCTAAACGATCATGCGATATTGCAGTATGTCAGTGGTTGGAGCACTGATGTGTATCCACACGAAAGTACGCCATGTGTTCACATGAAATACGTATCATTACTTGGCTGAATAAAGCACAAGTGACGCTCTCTATCGTGTTGGAGACGGTACGTTATTAATTCTGTAAGACAAATGCACCAAGATCTACAGTAAATATGTTGATAGGCAAATACGTTTAATACCGTTATATAATTAGACAGAATCTTTTCTGTAGATATGATAATATTTAAAAATTTATTCGGCGCGGACAGAAATTTTGTTTCATAAACTTGGACCGTTGAAATTAGACACTAGGAAAAAAACTTTATTCTAATGAAAATAGCGTATATTATAATAGCAAGAAGATAATGAAACTGGAAAGAATACATAAAACTGATATATAGGATAACATTTTTTGTTTTAGAGAGAGAGAGAGAGAGAGAGAGAGAGAGAGAGAGAGAGAGAGAGAATGTTTAATTCTTCATATACTTCTGAATGTTAGACTAAAAATTTTTTAAATCCTGGCTGTCTAAAAAATTAATTTTAATTTTGTAGATAGAAAGAAATCAGATATAAAACATTTTCAGACAAAATTTTAAATTTGTTAAATAGATAAAAAGTAGTCGACATTTTTTTGTTAGAATCTTAATTTTTTATAATCAAAGATTTCAGTATGATCAGTCAATATATTCGTAAAGTTCGTCTGTACAAAACGAAATTATTGTGATTTCAGTTGATGATTATAATATAACACGATGTCTACAATAAAATTTAAATACTTTCTCCCTAACTAATTGTATTTATGTTGAATATTTTTAATTCAATTTAGTCTCATTATTCTTTTCCTGCGTTATATAAACATTTTTCTTAATCCACAAGAAACACGCACGCTTTAACAAGCGCGATTTATCTCCCGTCACCTCAAAAATGTATTACAGGCGCAAACTGTGCTAAGCTCTTAATAAGAAAATGTCAAGTGCGACGTCAACGATTATTCCCCAAATTTTTTCTCTAAAACCAGTTACAAAGCGGTGCATTTAGCTTGGCAAACGTTAATGAAGAAGCACACAAGTAACAGGAGCTACTTTATATTGCGAGCAAATCGTTGACCTGTTATTATCGGTAAATAATTAAACGTTTGGCACCTGGAGCGTCATCCGCAAAACTTAACTTTCGTTCGACTGAGACTTGTTTGCCCCGGTCGAGAAAGGAAAAGCATGATAGGAGATTAATCTCTTTCTACCATCGAATCGTGTGATCGTCCCACGGATTCAATCTCTTCTCGCGAAGACAGACATCTCGCGATGTAATGCGCGTCGCAGGCTCGTTTCGGGCGTTGATCGCGCGAAAGCGTGACCGCGGGGGCGGACGTCCGCAACGAAAATGAATGAAAAAGAAGAAGAAAAAAAGCAAGAAATGTCCCGCTTGATGACGTACAGACCTTCCGTCCCACCTCGGCGGGTTATAAATAACGTCTCGCGTGACGGGCCCGTACCTTGGCGAGCGGGACCATTCATCAGCTACGCCTCGCACGTGAACGTTCCGATAACGACTCGACGCGGCGTAGCGCGGCGCGGTGCGGCGCGGCGCGGCGCGAGAGAGTCGATCGTTTACCCGAAAGACATGCCGATCGACGAATCCGTCCGTCTGCCGTCGCGCGATGTGATTTCGCGCGATCTTTCAGTGCCAGGTC
Source organism: Tetramorium alpestre (assembly GCA_021460005.1). Classification (NCBI taxonomy): domain Eukaryota; kingdom Metazoa; phylum Arthropoda; class Insecta; order Hymenoptera; family Formicidae; genus Tetramorium; species Tetramorium alpestre. The sequence goes on from JAJVSH010000004.1 coordinate 240,237, forward strand.
ATTTGGCGCGGCAGCGTCGATAGCGGGCGACGCAAACTAGGTTGGCCGCCGCCGTTAAGATAGCACCGCCGCATCGCGTAGCGATGTAGATGCGTTCCCGTTGCATACCCGGGATGAATGATGACGATCGCTCCCAAAGATTTTGCTCTCGACTGCAATTCTCCGTCGTCGTGATCCTACTCTTCGATCACGGCCGACTTTGCGCCGAGGATCCCGCGCTCTCTTTACAACTTCAGTTGTTCGTCTTTCCTGCCTCTCATAGGTCTCTGAAATCTCGAGCCCGCAAACTGCCATTAATTAGAAACGACAGAATAATTTTGGTCCTTTACTCGACAATCGTTATCTGGCATATTAGAATGTACAATAATAGATCCGAGATTTCAATATCTCTCAATATCTATTTTTCATTTCGTTATTTATTTAAGATATCTATCATTCCATATGTACATATTCCAAAAGTTTTTAGGGCATTTCCATTTTTTTCATGGGATTTAGTTTCGATGGATTTGTAGGATGCATTAACGGTTGTGCAGAATTTTAAAAAAAGTTAAATTATGTCATCAAACTGACGTATATTATTGTAAAGAAGATCGCATGATACTTTAAACAATAATTAAGCAACAAACTCGCTGGAAAAATTTGAAATTATTCTCTCATCGATAAGCGATAAACGTAGACATGTTGCCTAGGACTTTCCTTGTAGTCCCCTTACGTAAAGGAATTAGATCTCGGCAAGGTGTTAGATGTTAGATGTTCCAAACCGCTATAGAAGACACTGCTCCTGATAGCATTACTGTCGCAATGTAGTGACGTAACTCGATTTTGCGTTTGAAGATAATCAGGGCTCTTAGGCTGCATAGGCTACGACTCTGATCAGTTCCATCGGATCGTATACAATACGATATACGTTATATGATATACAGAAACTAATGCTCAACTTACTTTAGCTAATCTCAGGTAATTAAGATCGCGTTCTATATCTGTTCTCAATCACAGATCTGATTGGATTTCTTGGATTACGTCATATGAGAAATTAATTCAATACATTTCTTGCTAAAAATACGAAATAAAATTTGGCTTTTTGATTTGAATTGAAATTATAGGAAAAAAAGAAAATATCTACTTAAAAAATTTAATTTAATATTTACAATTAAAAATAAATTAATCGTGCAAAATATGTCAAGCTATCTATCCCATTATTTATAAATTTATTAATCGATTCAAAACTGATTCTACACCGAGAGAAATGTTTTGTATTATGAACCAAAAGTTTTGATAATATATGCTCAAGAAATTTATTTAGTTAGCTATAAACAAATATGTTATTTGCTTATATCTTGTTAAGTCGTTTTGGTTTAGAGAACAAAACAGTTTTGTTCTCTAAACAATTCTGTTTTGTTCTCTAAACCAAAACGACTTAACAAGATATAAGCAAATAACATATTTGTATTTACAGCAACTAAATAAATTTCTTGAGCATATATCAACAAAACTTTTGGTTTATAATACAAAACATTTCTCTCAATGTAGTAGAGTTATCGATATTTTTTGATGAATATCTCACTAACAAAAGATCGATTTCACTTGATTAAGGAATTTAATCAAAGTAATTCGTTAGATTCGGAGTCAGGACTTGTGTAAAATCTCTTCTTTGTAACAGCATCTAGATTTGTTCTTTGAAATATTCATATCGACTTTCAGGAATGCATATAACGGCGATAACATGCTCTTTCTCATCCTTTAACGCTTTCGAAAATCGCCCCGTCGGGCGTGAGTAATCGGACGTAGTAACGAAGTCGTTACTCCCGAAACGCCGCCGCCCCGCCCGCGCCGCCCGTGATCGTTCGGCTGATTCATTCGCCGCAAGAGTACCCGCTAATTTCGCATCGCGTTGCAACGCGAGCACGACGATTACACCCCTTTAAGAGCGATGTTAACTCGAGGAAAAGAGGGTATAAAATTTTGCCATGGAACTCTATACCTCGCAGATAAACCCGGGCGATAGTTGTTGCGTCAACCGATATGTGTGTAAGTTTGTGTCCTTGTGTGTGCACGCGGCCACCCTCGAGCGAAATTAAGGGTAAACTTGGTATGCTCACGGCATCGGTTAACGGCATACGTAGCCGGGGGGTGATGTAAACGCTTGTCTCTAGCTCGGCAAGTTGGCGACCTCCTTCTTTCGCGGAACACGACTGCGACACGCTAAGATTTCCGATATTTCGAAACTGGCGCCGATATAACGTAAACGGCCAGCTCAAAACGTAGCGCGTACTTGTTCGCGAGCCGCTGCGTGCTCGTTCACGTGCTGTCTTATCGGTACGGCTACGCCAATAATAGCCTTGCGCGAAATTGAAAACGTTCCCTCCCTCCCTCCTGAGAGAAGGGGATGCAGAAAAATACGTCACGCGCCGCGATAAACGATTCCGCACTCTGGAAATGTTTGTGCTCAGGCTTTCGTGACATTGCCGATTCTGCGAGATAAAACGAGGCGTTTATATAAATTCGTGTGTGCTTTTTTTCAACTATCAGCGCTTTAAAAAGTAGATTAAGCATATACCTCTTGTTAATTACGGCATTTTATATTTACTCGGACACGGTCTGGGTATACTCTTCTCGATAAAGTATTCTTTCTTGCGTTGCATGACATTTCTTCCTAATGGAAAGAATTGTTGAAAATGCTACAACAGAACAGCCAGTGGGAATTATAAAAAAAAATATAGTACAGCAATATCGACTAAATCGGATTGGGAGATGAATCGAAAAAAATGTGCACGTTAAAAATTCAGGTCTGGTGGAAATAAATATCTATGTCTAGACACAAGGATAACAGAGAGAAAGATATTAATAAAGGAAGTTTTAATTGAANTGGACGTTTTAATAATAATAATAAAAGTCAATACTTTGAAAATTGAAACAGCCAATGTGATTAAGTGTGATAATTACAAATAAAATATTTATTGCAATGTAATATGTAATTTTACAAACAAAAATTTTAACAGTCCATACAAAGGTTTCTATCGTCTGAACAATTTCAATTTTTTTTCAATGTGTATTTTAAAAATGGCCAACTCAATTTAAAATTCGATTCATCCTTCAATCCTATCCACTAGTCACTGCAATGTTATTAGATTCGAGATTAATGTCTGTATTATGACAGAATTGAAATGTTTCGCTGGCTGCATCGTACTTGTAAGGTATTTTGACTAAGTTTCTCGCGTACTTTGAACTAAGTTATCCATAAACTAAACAGCTAAGTTCGCAAGATTATGGTCGAAACACGCGACCCCCGGTTACCTGTGAGTGCGGATTTAGGTAGAGATCTTGGTTGAATCGAAAATTTTGACAGTCCGCTAAAACGAGATAGTTATGTATTTCGCTGCTTGCACTTGCGGTTAATGTCGAACATAGTTCGACATTACAACGGATATCGAATGTAAGCGCGAGTTCTCGTATTCACGTAAAAGTGAGAGAATACAATTTAGTATTACTTATTAAGAATCTTACAAACTGTTGTGTAAGATAAATAAAATCAGATATTTAAATTAGACTTAATATAATTAAACGTAGAAATAATATTTAATAAATTATACTGACAGCACTTAGATACTAAAAGTGCTTAATGCTTATTTAAGTGTTAAATACATATATATATGTATGTATTTAAAAGTTCCAAAATCTATCAGTTTTTAAAATTCATTTAGCATAATATTGCAAAATTATATATTAAAATAGATTATTCGAATGGAATATTTGAGGTATGCCGCCGAAACTTGGATTACAATTAACTATTAATGCTAACTGTCTCCTACACTCGAGATAATGGTCTTCGGTTGACATTCTCTTTTGTAGTCGAACGGACGAGACTGCCGCGTAGAATTTCTCATGCTTGCTACAATCCGTTTGTTACCAAAAGTTACGTCACGATAGATTTGCGCTACGTATGTGAGCGCTCGACCCGCAAGTTCGCGGGAAAACGTAGCTCTCAGATGCGCGATTACGCCAAAGGATTGCTTATTTAAGAGAAGTTGCTTCGTCGGCGAGTTCCACTACGCTACAGCTCACGGTTGCTCCGGGCACATTTGCCACATTTGACCGGATCGCAGATCCGAAATGTTACACGGGTATTCAGTTTGTTAACCAATCAGGGAACTCCCGACGAATAGTTTGCTCCGCTTTCTGCGTGAATTCGGCTCTTTAACTCGGGAATCGATTTCTGTCTCTTTGTACGCGACTGTATTGTACTCGTTCATTGTGTGGACGTACATTGTGGCGGGGACGAGCTGGAACCTCCTTCGATTCTTTATTAAACTCTTTCACGCGAATACGCCACATTTTATATTACAAGTATTACGATATAATAACTCTGCACTCTTAGTGATACGGAGTAGCTTCGAAACTCAAAGAGATAAGATGAAACCTATTACGTTACTTTTGCCAGATCATTTTCTTTTCTTCACAAGCATGTTGAGGGAAAGTCGTAACGCAACAACTCTTTGCAGTATAAAGTAAATTAAAAAAGCAGCTCTACTGATTATGTACGGAAATAAGAATAAAAATATTTCCATTCAGCATCACAGAAACAATAACTTTTGCATCCTTATTATATCTCATCACACAAACTTCATTTCAATATTTATGTTCCCTCTAAAAAAATATGTAATAATTTTTGTAAAAGATAGCCAAATTTTTTGCCAACGTACATAACTAAAAGTTTTGTCAATAATAGTTAATTAAAACAAATATCTTCGTGAATAAAAAAATGTGGAAAGGAATAGAAAAACGATAGCCTTGGCTATATTGACTGTAGTTTGAGTTGTAGATTGGAATATTACTTTATAACAAGAGTTACAAAGTAAGTAACCCCGGTGCCAAAAGCGCGTTATTACTCATTTTTAGTCTGAAATTGCTGTATAATTTTTATGGCTCCTCTAATTTTAAACTCACACACATTATGATATATACTTGCAAAGAATGCAACGTGCACTTTTTTACGCCAACTATCTTGTCTCCCGCCGATAGATCACTATCCGGACTTTGTTATTTCACCAGACTCATGCACGAATTTTGCTTGGGAAGCCGCTTCTTGAATGATTAATGTGAGAAATGATTTATGGGGAACTACATTTAACATATATTGATCCCTAATTACTTGGGAGCGACCTAAATGCAAAAAGGTACGAACGACAAGTTCCGAAAACAACGCGCTCGCATAATAACACTTTCTTTTCCTTCTCCATTTTATCTTTCATTATCAAAATTGCATTTGATGAATTTTTACGCAATTTAAGAATAACGGAATAAAAAAATGCTAAATATGTTTTTTGAAAGTAGATAACATAAATATTTTTAGCACTTTGCACATTTAGCTTTGTTCTTTCATCTTTCGCCTCGTGTGCCTTTTTGTGTCACATTTTTGTGCGCTTCGCAGAAAAAGAGCACACAACAAAACACTTAATTAGTGGCGAAGAAAGAAAAAAAAATGCGAGCGGAAAGCACCGCATAAATAAAACGAGGAGAAAATTGTTACGCGATGATGGTCAACTTCCTTCTTCCTTCCCCACCCCTCTCTCTTCGTTGGGTTACACGCGTGGTCGTAATGTCCCCGTTTTAATTCTGCCACGTAATTACTCGTACGAGGAGGAAACGGTACGGTGGAGCGACGGCGACGTACACACATCTCAGCGTCGTGCGCCAACGTAAATCCTGGACGGTTTTAAGGGTTTCAGTGGCACGGTAATTTTCAGTTAGCCTGCGGCTTGCGGCTTGCGGCGATGAGGCGAGTACTTAATGGGCTGGCCCAAGGCACAGCAGGGCAAACATTCTTGCGCTGGGATGACGGCCAACTTTGCCAACTTGCGTGTGTAAGTACTCGGCCGCCGCTCCTATCTCCCTTTCCCCAAAATATCTAGAAATTCTCACGGTATCTTCGATACCGACGTATTAAACGGGCTTCCTAGATCCTATCCTAGATGTACTTTGCGTTAAGTAATGTTTAGCTGCCCGTTTAACTGCGAGTAAAGCTATATTTTCTAGTGACCGCGAACGACGTGCTGTTTATATTAGCGAACAACGCGTTATTATGTAGCGTATGCATTCGTCGATACAGATAAATTTAACAATGCTCGGGAAGTATTATTATTCAGCATTATATCGAATATGGAATTACAATAACATAGGAACGTTTGTTCATCAGATAAATCGACATGTAATAGTGTTATAGGTAACTAAATAACGCGCTAACATACAGACTGTCCCGAACTGTTATGTTATTATATATCTCGTTCTCTTATTTTTTTTCTATTTAAAAACTACATTAATTCAATGAAGTTTTATTATGGAAAAATAAAATTGATTGATTAACGATATTATTAAATTCTACGCAGCTTTGAAATAATTGCTTATACAACTGCAATTTAAATTCTTATTAAACGTTTTCTTTTATTTGTGCAATGCCATTTTATCAAGCAAAATTTTAAGAATAAAAGCTTTTACGAGTTAATTTAAATAATTTATCCCATAAAAACGATCTTCATTAAATTGCCCGATTGATCCACCCCATTTAGATGGATTCTACTATATTGATAAAACAGATTGAAACACCGTAATATTATTTCATTCTCGAACATCAAATGTATACGTAGTTAAAATTGTGTCACAAATGCAAATTTGCTACTTATAGATATAATTCAATTACTTCATGGCATAATAATTAATTGCAATTCTTTAATCGCTAGTTTTTTTCTTTTCATTTATTTTTTGTGCCTTTTCGACAGAAATTCAACATCTCTCTTGGCGTCGGACAGTATCCGTGGACGACGCGTGATTTTCGAGATCAAAATTCCGGCTAAGTTCGCTTCGACCTTTCGAGGGTTTAACCGCGCGCCTCTTCCCAGTTTGTGTAATGTGATCTCCCACAAAGCTTCGATCTCATTTACATTGCTGCTTGCGGCATCACGAGCATCTATCTGCGAAAACGTACACATGCTCGCTCGCATTTCGTATTCAGCTCTTTCAGAAGAGAGGACGGCGAAAATTTTCCTGTCTAACTTGCCGCACGAGGCGCGCACGAGGGTCATAAATGAAAATTGGAAATGTCCGTGTACGCGTTAACGACGTGCTAATGCCCGAAGAGCAGCGGCACCCGCCCGTCGTTCTATTTTCTGCTCTCATCGTAATTCTCTTCATTTGTCTCTCCTCCTTCGCTGTCTCTCTGGTGTTTATTGGAGTCCAAGTAGCTCCGGGCGACGTCGAAGACGACGACTCGGCTTTGTTTCACGAGAGGTATTTCTCGAGACCCGTTTGCATTAATAACTATATTCCTTAGTCCCTTCGTCACCCGCCCTCTTCCACGTTGTATCCCACCTCACTATTAATACCGCATTCCATCCTACGACGGCTATTGCAGGATATCAAGCTTGTCGCAAAAGACCGTTTTCTTCTCGCTCTTAGATTCTTCAAATTAAAAATCCCATTACATGTATGTGTATGTGTGTCCCTTATTTCTGCATCGCGATCAATATTAGTAGCCGCATCCTGCCCCGAAGTATCCCCTATTTTATTTAAAGTACTATCTTATTTCGCAATAAATTTTGTAAATTGGCGTGTTATATCTGCGTTACTTCTCCAATTACGTTTCAACGTCGGACTATAAATATCTTATTGCACGGTGAGTCCAAATATTCATATGCTCAAAAATTTCTATTTTACAAATATCGTTTGTATTTGAGTACAAAATGTAAGTATGCTTCTTCTACATATACATGTATCATCTTACTTTTCGCTAACATACTTTATACAGCTATTTTCCACCAAATGTAATAGAATGTAACCGATATACTTAATGTATTCTCATCCGTTTTTTTTTTTATTCAATTAACATCTAACTGTATTTGTCTCAAGAGATTATCCAGGTTTATTCTTATCTTCTCTATAGATAAACTGATTAATTTTTTGCGAACGAATGTTTTATCTAGAATTCCTCGGACTAAAGCATCAACATCTCAATTTATTTATTTGCTATTTTCATGTAATGACTAATATTGAATATTCTCAGATATAATATATCTGTACGATCCGGTCGGATAACGAAAAATAACTTGCCTTACTTCTCAAGACTCTGTTCACGTAATTGGTACAGAAGTAAAAGTACAGAACATAATGATTTAAAAAAAGAGGATTAAAAAAAGAATCAAGAATTCTTGTCTAAAAGGATTTAATAATATATTAAAAAAAATAAAAATATCATAAGATTCAACGAGAATTCTAATTACACGAAAATAAAAAAATTGAATACATTAGAATTGCATTATTCAATTTTCTTCCTATTCTCATCGTTACATTATCATTTTTATAATTTATAATCTTGTTAGACAAGCTATTATTTATCAAAAGATGTGTAATCTAAATCACTGATCGCGATGCGTTGTTCACTCCTAAATGGTCCATAAAACTTGCGATTAAAATACTTCATTCATTTTAATATGTCATAGGGGATACTGCAGAATTTCTCGCCGCAGGGAATAAGTCACGTGAGTAACGGCATGTTACATTATTTAGTCAATTTTCCGCTAGTTTTGCGGTCGAGAACGATTCATTTATTTATGATGTACCTTCGAGTTCCATGCCCTGGTTTTCTCGTGAACTTTTCTCGCTATCGCCAATGTCATGCTTTCTTCATCGCGTCGTAAATTTGTTATTCCTTCTTCTGTTTCTTAAATTTTAGAACTCGAAGCATTGCAAATTCATAACGTCTACTCATATGTGTCTTCTCTTTTACATTTTCTAAAAATATATATTTTTTGTCAAAGTAATCAGCATTAATAAATATTTTTTAAAATTAAGTATTCATTAATGTTGCTATAAAATATTTTACTAACAATAGGTCGGTAAATAAAAAGTTTTAAAATGTACAATAAATGTTTTGAGCTGAAACGAAAGATAAAATCCATATTTGATACATTCGGAGAAATACGTCGCACCGGACAGGATCGCAGGATATAAATACTGTTGACGACACGACAATAAATTCTAACGACGTTAATCGATACCAGCGGCGTGCCGATATCTCGATATTTCGCGATGAATTATCCGCATCGATATACGTCTCGCTTTTTCTCTCTTCCTTCAAATCAGCCACCTCATTCTTCCTCGTGTCTGTTTCTGACTACTTTCAATCACTTGTCCGGTTACGTTTTCAGGAGGGCTATTTATTGCGATTCCACGCCGCGCGAGAGGTCCTCACTACCGTTGTGTATACCTTCTTGAGGAAACAGTTTATCCGGTTGTTCGTCTTCCACCTCGAGGCCTTTTCCGGTATCTCCGTCGTCCTTTCTTCTGCTCGTCCTCGTCCCTTCCTCGGTGTCGCCATCGTATTCAATGTGCGCACACGTCTAAATTGTTTTCCGATTCGACATTTGCTGAACATATGGCTATGCTGAATAAAGCATGAATTTATCATTTTTCACCCGATCTTTGTAAACTTTTTTCTGTTCCCGTTTATCTGTTATACTTCTATAATTTAATGCTCACAATTTTTCAGTTTTGCAATAGGAATGAATAATGACTGCAGCTTGTAATCTCAGGGAATCTCCCGCAGAAGCGTATAATCGAGCAAAAAAAGATACAGACCTAACTAACTTTCACATTTGAATTACTCGACAAATTTGGAATCGAGTTTTCTTTAATAAAAATGTCAATTGCATGCAGATCCACCCCCTTCACCTCGACATGGTCTCTCTCGTTCTATTCGGCAGATATTTCTCTACAATGTTGCATATTTGAGAAACGAATGAAGCGCATTCATGTATGTACGTTCAAGTTTAGGAAAACAACGTTCTCGATCACGTGGAAAGATTCTTCCGAACCCAGGAGGGACAGGAGGAGATACGATGAAATCGTTGCTTGCGTTTCCAGCGCACGGCGTGGAATTCTGCGACGGCACAAAATACGATCATGAGAAAAGTATTTTCTGCATGGCTCTGTTTCGAAAGATGCAATTGGAAATGATGACGGCAGCCGAGAATATGTTATGTTATTTACCTGCTTGTCATTGCTGTCGAAACGGTTCGTTAAAAGGATTTAAATAACAAAATGTTAAAATAAAATAAAATATTAGAAATGGAAAAATTAATAGCTATAGTTTAATATAAACAATAACGTGACTTTTTTAAACTTTAATTTGTTACAGCAAAAATCAAATATAAGAAATATATTTGCAATCTTCTTTAAAAATAATATTTCATGTTTTTTTGCTAGTATCTTGCATTTCAGACTCTTCGATTAAACTCCGCGGATTTTTCAGATTTCTTGTGACGATCGTATTTCACGACGAACTCATCAAACTCTGATAACAAAAATTTAATAGTCTCGACTTAGTCTAGAAAATTGTGAGAGCATCTTAACGAAAGCGTGAAAGAAAAATTTGCATTTGATTTTTCTGTTATATTCTTTGGCGCATCCTATCATTCTTTCCAGCATACATCAAATATCATCAGTAATTGAAAACATCATAGCGCGTATTGGACGACGGTCTTGAATTTAAATGAGCAAGGTGCAATTAGTTAAATCCACATCAGCGAGATACGTCGTTGCGCGAGATGTCGTAGAGCTTTCCTGACAAACGGCCGTGTTTCAGCCGGTGTCGCGTTCGGCAAGGCTAGCTCAGAATTGCGGGCTATTCGTCAGGTGCCATTCGAGCAAACTATAATCCGCCCTTCGCCTCTTTTCCCTCACTGCTACTCCTTCAGCCACCCTCTGTCGGCATTAATAATTAGAGCGGATAAAGGGACGTAATTGAATCAGTGCCTTAATTAAAAATCGCAATTAGTGTCTTCGTCTGGTCCCGGCTGCCTACCTTACGTAAGCAAAATTGAATTAATATGCCGTCTGGTCCGGAGATGGCACTCAACGCCATTACTTAATACTAGTATTACGAGACGCGCAGAGATCCATAGCGGCGAGGCGCCAGAGCGGAATGAAAGCGCGACGGAGGGGGAGATGAAATTGCTCGGCAATTGCTGGGTACTCGCGAACGCGAGTGTGTGCGAGTCCACGTAAGTTCAAGTCCACTTCTCGGACTACGGTGAATACTTTTTTGACGAGCAGACTTTCGATCTACGGCGATCCGCGTACTCAGACCGACTGGAATCCTTCCGGTCGCCACAAACACGATTATGCCGCCGTCACGAGCAGCAATCTCGAGCGGAACCTCTTAACGCCGAAATTAGAAGTGGCGCGGAAAATGGTGCAGAAATAGAAACGGATAGAGAGAGATGAATGAGTTTCTCCTCTGCGGCTAGAGGAAAGAATCCTCGTGGCTTTTTCTTGTCGTTCAGCCTTGTCCTTGTGTGTTGGAATTCCGTTCTGTTATCATTCCGTTTGCATTCCGCATATCTTTCTTTATTATTATTTATCTGTTGGCAAGGTTCTAGAATTCTATTACTTTACCTGATTTTTTTTTTATAGATTGATTCGCGTAAAAATTTAATAAAATTGAAAAGAAAATGAGTTAATCTTGCTGAATGTTTGGCATGCTCGAAGATAAATAGATAATATTAAATTACAAATTTTTCAGAGCCACAATTGATTAAATTTCTCTATACAAGATACGGGATTAATATCGGCATGCACTGCCAGATAAATACTTTTCCCCTGCTCGGTACAGATAAACTTTGCGTTGCAAGACATCAGGATTCTGTGATGAACACAATCATGGCGTACAGGAGCGCGTGCCCAAGTAACTGCGTATTACCGCGCTATTACATCACACACGTCAGCGCTAATACTCATGCGGGTTACGGAGTGCCGCCAATTAACCGGAGGCGTGATCTGCTGGATATACTTCAAACGAACGCGTTATGCAGGTCAATTGCATTGAACTGCTAAGGTGTTAATTACGCGCCGTCGAGATCGAGGGATAACTTTGACATGGCGATCTGTCGCCGTAATCGCGATTACGAAATATTACATCGTGATAATGCGCCTCGCGTGCATGTAACCGGTAGAAGGCAATAATTGGCCTTTTAGCGAGCGATGGCGCGACTATATCGCGATAGTTTCTTTTTTTTACACGGGAAAGCTCCAAGTAAACGTTGCGAATGTCTGCCGTCTGTTGAAACGCGCACGACCCTTTCACTCGCCTTCATAAAGAATTAATTATGTATGAAGAACCGCGACGACAATTAAAACAGTTATTTGTATAACCTTAGAGGTTTTATATCATAAAAGCTATCCTTTATATCGCAGCGTCCTACTTTCGCTTACATTACATGCTTACGTTACATTTTTGAACGTGATCCCGATTTCAGCAAAAATGAGAGGTAACTTTATTTGCATATTTTTTATTATTATTATTTTAAAATATGTTTCTTCAAATATATCGAGATATTACAATGTTTGACTTGCGTCACTCTTAAATTGTTTTAATAGAAAAAAAAACAATAACATTGATTAAATTACAATCCTTTTTCGTACATATTATGACATATAATAATTAGATCAACACTTATTGGAAAAAAATCATGCGCTAAATTAAGGAAGAAAGATGTTGTTCTCCATGTTTGCTTTACCAAGCGGAACTACTATTTTCTAATCACGATGTGGGCGATATTAGCACGACATTAATTACAAAAGCGTGCACGAAAGAATTTTCGTAATATGCGGAGTGGAGACTTTTCTAAAATTTGTTTCACGGTGCACGCTTCATATTTCTTATTGTTCTCTTTTTAAAGAGCGCCTTTCCTCCCCCCCCCCCCCGTTGTCATCTTTCGTGGAATATTACGATAGTGTTGCTCGGTATATTTTCCAATAGCACCACTTCACTTTCTTCCACCTATTGTCGCCGTCTCTTTTCTCTCTGCTCTCCGTGCACGAACTCGCTACTCATCACGTTATACAGTCCCACTTTGCGTTCTTCGTATCGCATAGCTGGCATACACGCTCATTATTCTTGGCATTATTTTCTCAATAAGTCGCGTACACAACCGGCATGATTCAGCAATAAAAAAAAGTTTTATGCGCGAGAAAAGAAACATTTAGCGATAAATTCATATTTATGGATTTTAAAAACTATAAATAATTCATCAAAGACTTTTACTTGAGAAATAATATTAAAAGGAAAGATTAGTATATCTCTCTCTTACATTGCTATGTATTTTAAGTAAAGATCTATCTAGCACGAGATTTCGTTACGTTTTTAAAAAGTTAAGATTTGTATCTTCAAATAACATAAACTTGTATAATCACAATTTATCAATATTATATAAAATTAAATCAATATTTCTCCTATTTGTACTTGTTAATGAATAAAAAATATTGACATAAAAAAATGTTTTCTAATTTCTCAAACTTTTTTTTCGTATTAAAAAATGTATCTTTTCTGAAGAGTTAAAACAATTATCATAGCAATTAGCATAGCACTTTTTTCATCATTCCATAACACAGAAGTTTATTATTAGACGCTGCAATAATCGGCCGGTACAAGTTAATTGTCACTTGCGCATGAAGGAGAACGCATTTGTAGACATGCATATGAACGTAAAACGGAGCATCGTGTATATTACGGATAAAACGTAAATGAAACGCAGAAGAGCCTTTGTCGTAACTCGTGCGCTCTGTAATTACGTCAAACAAATACCGAGCCGCGTATATTGTACATCGTGTTTTTATTCCGCGGTTTCTCTACTACTGAAAGGGAGAAACAACCGGAAATTCATGAACAAACGTTCCTCCGGTGTTCATTGGATTTCTGTCCTTACTTTTGTCATCAAAAGCATTTGATTGCCGAACTAAAATTTAGTGAACTATTATGTAGATATCGCGTGCGAAATGAAATTTTATAATTACAACACGGTCAAATAAATTTTCAAAAAAGATAGTACTAAAAAATTCTATTTTTTTACATAAATTTCAAATATTGAAAAATTTATTTAATATTAATCTATACGGAATATAATGCAGGAAAAGTAAAAGAAGAAAAAGTTTTGAGGAAAATAGATATAGGGTTACATATTAGGTTTTCTCATAAATTTGATTGAATTGAAGCTCTCTTTCTTTATCTACTAAATTAATTCATTAATTATTCCAATCGTGTCTATCTATGGTTAATGAGACTGTAGTGGAAAATAGCAGAGTAATAACTATATTCCTGAGAACATTTCAATCGAGATCACGGTCGCTTACGGACAGCGTATCGCGATTGGTTGCGATGCCAGAGGGTCTGCGGAGCGAGTATCCGGCGCGGTTTGCATTGAATTCGAGTGACTAAGGTTTAATTCGCCGTATTGGCGAGCTTCGAGTCGGAGCTCGCGAATGCTCGGTGAAATTGGCCGCAAGTGTAGACTAGTTAAACGATGGGCGGCCGTTGCGGCGGACAGTCGTCCGATTTACTGAGACGCCCGACCTCGCTCCATCTTGAAATTCTGGATGCTGCGCGCTCTCAAGGCGATACGCTTAGTGGATTTCTCGCGGGAGGTACGCGAACGAAATATATACGCGTCCTTTAGGTACGCCACTATAAAGGCCAGTCGTTCTCCGAGGTCCTGGCTTCACCTCCACGTTTGGGAGCAGGACTGATTGAATCTATTTAAGGTTCCCAGATTACATTTATAACAAAATGCTCTATCAGGGAAAAGTTATTAATTACATATCAGTCAATATAACCTGTTCAGTTAGAACTTTCTTGTGTAATACGAGAGTCTACAAAATATTTAAATGTGGATTTCAATTAAGATGAAAATAATTATATCGTAATATCAATTTTTTAATTTTGTATCGAATTATCCCTTTTTAAATTTATATTGCTTAATTGCTTCAACTTTAATATTTATATCAATCAAGAACTTTTACACTATACATTCGTATTTTTTTTCTTGGACAAAAAAGTTTCCGAAAATATTAGCGGATTCCCAAACACAAAATCGGATACTCAGTTACGAACATTCGACAAGTCGTATCCAAGGTACGTATCGACCGTTCGCAATCAAAAGCAAAGCGAAGTACTCTCGAACAACGTTTGTCGACGGCGTCTCTAAATCTGAGTCAGGCTTAAGGGAACATTCACGAACGTCTAGAATGCACCGGCCACATTAGTAGGAAGAGAAAGCATCGTTTAGGTCCCTTTGTCGAAAACAGTTTCGAACCGGCGCGGCGCGGTGCGGCGAGTCGGTCCTGGCAGGCCGCCAGTCCCGTTTGCCCCTCACCTAGGGCGCGCGCAAGAGGACGAGAACGGGAACGGGCCACGCGCGCACCCCTTACCGTGGACGAGACTCGAGGCTGAAATAAAATGAGTCGCGACTCGGAGAAAATAGAAAGTTGCCACGGGAGCGCGTAAACATATAAATCTCGTTGACCGAGCCGAGTGGCCAGCAGGTTAGTTGCAGTTAGAAGTTAACGCCGCTCCCCCACGCCGTCTCATCCACGCCAGCTTATCCTCCCTTAACTCTTTCCCCACTCTTCCCTATCGCGCGCGCGTGCCGTCTCTTTGTATGTTTCTTTATCTCCCTCGCAGGCATCCTGTAACGCGGTTACGAATGCCCGACGCCGCGGGAGCGCCTCGAACGCGCTGTAAACAAGTCGTGTAAACAAGTGCCAACGTTGTTGGATGAATCTCCCATTTTTCCTTTGCGTAAATTTATTGATTTTACATGCAGATCAGCGCACGTAACTTTTCAAGAGAGATCTCAGATTTCGTTAAAATTTCAAATAAGAAAATCGTTGGTAGAAATGTGAAACATTGAAGTTTTAAATTTTGATTCTTTTGAAAAATATCTATAGAATTTTTTATGTATAATAATAATGTGATTATGAACAAATTGTATTATATATTTTGCAATTAGATCAATGATATGTATATAAATTTTTCATTTATAAGTATTTAATTTTGTGGGTCAAAAATGTGCAAAGTATATATTGCAAGAAAAGAGAGACGATATAATAAATGATGAAATTGCCGTAGAAAATGATACAGTGTACCTTCATCAGAAAAAGATGGCATTTTTAAAAGTAATTGACCGTATCTTTTAAACATGACCATTATATAGAGAATCCAGGGAATAGTCGGATAATCCGTACGCACATAGACTCTCTCGATTTATTTTCTCATCAGTGAGACATTTTTAAAGTGCATAATAGATACATCTTTTATTCCTATTCTCTCTTTTCCCTATCAATTAAATTACTCTACAATTATATATATAATGCTGCGTTTGTAACATTTTCCCTGATAATCCGTTTTCCATTAAAGATAAAGAAAGAAAGTAGNTTAAAGAAGAGCAATATCTATTTGTCTGTGTAATCCCGGCCTGGATATTGAGGCGTTCCGATTAGGTGTTGTCGTTGGATCCGTTTCGCCGTCGAGTCCCATCATTTCCGGTCAATACGCGATTCGATCGTCTTTCTTCGGAAGTGCGCTTAATACAATCAGTACGAATACGTACATTCGGAAAGAACTCCAGTGCTTGTAAAGTACAGGATGTTAGGCGAGAAAGCCAAAATCGCTCACGACGCGACGCGCGCCAGGAGATGCAAATAAGAGATTAAAGGAACTATCTCGTGAATCCTGTTCCGAGGCACGGAGAGGCGCTTTCCCGATTGACGGATTTCCTTCTGGCGAAAATTGTTGTTTACGCATGCGACGGAAATCCACGTGCTCGTTTTAACGAGCTCCAAGAGCAACCATTTCGGAGCGCTGCGAAATTATCGCACAGACTAGTAATAAATAATATCTTCTTCAGCTACTCGCTGGATCTTTTAAATGTGGACGTATTTTTATGAACGGATACCGGATAAATCGAAACGGATAAACTGACATTGCCATTCGCGCTATACGCGCTACAGCGGAAAATCCCTTTTATCATTGACGCATTCGGTAATGCGTTCCGTCATTGTTCACTGATTGCGCGAATCAAAAGTCAGTTTTCATTAACCTCATCGATGGATCTTGGAAAGAATTACGAAGAAATCACGCTGCGAGATAGCGTATAGATCCTTTTACGTCACGGCGAATTCTCTCTCGTAAAAGACGAAGAAGGATAACGCATAAATGTCCGCCCGCCGCTACTCCACTAGAAATTGCTTAGCTATAGAACATGCATTATCTACGCGAACCGTTTAAGGCTGCTCTATGAAATACGTATCCATATTTCTTCCGCCCTTCGCTCTTTCTTTCCTCTCGCTGGTCGCCGGACCTCCCTCCGAGGGCGGAACCGCAGAAACTCTATATAGAATCGCATAAACGGCTTTACTGCCTGAAGTTAAAGGTACACGCTCAGTTCACACGCGACCATAACATTACGCTTGTAAAACACCGATAACCCCTCGTCGCAACTCGATGAATCCACGCGGTCTTTTGAATTGCCACGTTTATTGTCCTTAGACGCGTAATTGTACCGCTGCCGGTAGACCGCTCGACAATATTTCTTTTCTCTTATACCGCTGACGTTTTCCTCTTTCCTCTTTTCTCAACGTCTATTACGCGTGCGAGAAACCAAGTGGCAAATCTGTGCTCTTAAAAACATAAATAATAAAGCAGAGATGAAATAGATGAAACTAAATGATGAGTTTAGATTCGATGAAAACTGGTGTAAATTATTATTGTGCGTCGATTTAATTAAGAACGATAAAATATTTTTTTTTATATTTAAAAATTATATTTAAATTTTTTTTATATTTAAAACCACAGAACGGTCCGAAAAATTCGACAATTTTTCGGAATTTTTCTAGTCTCGGTATGTTGCAAGATTTAAGGAGTTGTCCAGTAATTCGGCGAAACAGCACATTTTGTGCAAGAAAAATGGCGAAAGAACGCGAAAGCCATGTCCGTCGTCATTACGCAGTAATGCCCTGTCCTTTGGCAGGATTATATGGCGTTCTCAGCAGATCGACGGTAAAAAAAGAGGATAAACTTATGGAATTTTTGAAACCGTAGCTCGCAATATGTGGGTCATCCGGAAAGTAGGTTGCAGAGACGGACGCCGGTATTCAGCGAACCGATAGCAAATGGTAAACGGATACCAATAATCTGACAACTTTCGTCAAATTTACTGATAAATCGCAAAATCACTACAATCACTACAATCTGTTTGTCCATCGTGATCATTGCTGATAGCTTAAGCTCTTCGTTAACTTGGACTTCTTGTTTTTTTTTTCGACAAAAAGATAAAAAAACAAGAAAATGTTAAAGTATTATCTCTCATAAAATCAATTTTTTACATAGCTTCGTTGAAAAATAAATATTTTTTCGCGAAAATATGTTGTTAAAAATATAAAATATAAACGTAAAGCAATGTCGATAACCTGCTCCGATATTGGAATCTTGTATTGAATCGGTCGGGAAACGTATCCATCGTAAGCATAACGCCCGATTAAGTTGAATGCATGAAAATAGAATAGAATCGACTTCCAGTATATTGAATCTTTCGGTAAAACGTACTGAGAGTATTTCGCTAAATTACAAGCAGTAATGAGTAGAATAAATTAGTATTTAACATTTCTTTTATCACGTACAGTAAAGAATAATATTGAAATTTTAGTGCGCAAATATATTGACCTATACTACTTAATCCTCAAAATTCATCGTCCATGTCTGATGATGGAAATCGTCACCTTTGAAGTCACATAACATTTATAGTTTTCCGAATAAAAACTTTGCAGTTATTTGCGGTATCTTGCTGCGCCGATCGAACGACCGTAAAATCTTTATTGTCATTTAATGCCTTTAGCATCGTCTTCCGTCGTATTTTCGTAAGTGCATCCATTCGTCGGTGGATGATCGTGCTGAATATCGCATATAGCAGGTATGTCGATATTGTACGTACCTACGGGAAATGCAAATTTATTGGCAGATCGCGCGAGAGGCGTCTCGTTAATACCTGATCGCGGGTGCGTATCGGCAGTTTCGCTAAGAAAATTTCTCTTGAAATACGATCGGCGAGTTGGAACCATCTCCCGCATTCATGTACTTTTGCGCGTTATAGAGATATATTTGTATGTGTGTGTGTGTGTGTGTGTGTGTGTGTGTGTATGTGTAAATATATATATATATATATTTACACATACACACACATACACAATATAACAGGTATAATACACAACGGCAACAATTTCTCGACGTTTCTCTTGGAAAACTGGGTACCTTTGGGTGTGCGTATCTGGTTACTCTGCTGCATTATTCCTTCGAGAATATATACCGCGGCGTTTGAGGTCAGCTTTGGCTTTTACTTCTCATTAAAACTATAGGGATGTCTATAGAGAATAGAATCTGAACAGTATTGAGGTCGTGCTTATAGACTTTACCTCACGATACATCTGAAGTGATACATCTGAAAGCTTGTTATTTCAATACTTTTTCTATAGAGAGAATAATGTAAAGTTTGTTGTGTTGTTGTGTTGAAATAAAAAAAATTAATAATGCTATATTTTACATAGTTTATATAATATATTAAGTATCTCATTATTTGTAATATTAATTTTAATGACAGAT
Organism: Tetramorium alpestre; assembly: GCA_021460005.1. NCBI lineage: Eukaryota > Metazoa > Arthropoda > Insecta > Hymenoptera > Formicidae > Tetramorium > Tetramorium alpestre. The sequence goes on from JAJVSH010000004.1 coordinate 259,714, forward strand.
TTTCTGACAAGCATAAAATCAATTTTTTTTAGCAGAAATATCGCTTATTACTGTCTTTCAATTTCCATTGTTCTTTAAATTTGTAATTTTAGTAAATTTGTAAATCAAAGTTTCAAAAATCTCCTTGAAAATAATGCAAAAATGTGACGCTATTATTTATTATAATCCTGAAAAATTCTTTTTCAATGAGTTGTATAGTGCGGAAACTATTATTTCTACAGTTTGTGCTATAAAAAGATTATCTTCAACTTCAACGAAGGATCTTTCGTTGATATTACGATTGCAAGTTGTGAGATACTTTGTAGCGTATACATCTATTGAAGAGACTATAAAGCAGTGTTTTGCGGAGCAGACAGCTATCCTGAGATACTGAATGTGTAATGAGAAAACCGTAAACTCTGCATGATCGAAGAATTGCATTCGTACGCATTAACAAATATGCCAAGGAGCTGTCTTCGCCCTTCGTTCGCCGCAAGAACTTTCGATCGACGTCGTGTTGTCGTAATCCAACGGCGCGTAATAGCTGCTCCAACTCGCCCCGTCGCCGGTGTTATCCTGTCGTACGTCCTCGTTAACGTTCGTCAGGATCGTAATTTACGCGCTCCTAGACATCGTGGCGCGACCGCGGCCATTATTAATGAGAGCCCAGCCTAACGTCACACCGGTGACGACGTCTCTTCGTAGACGTAGGGCTGTTTTCGTTCCACCCCTGAAGCCAGACCGACGAATCCATTATTGCGCCTCCACGGCACTTACTCAAATTACGATCCCGATGCCTCGAACGATCATGGCCTGCAAATTGGCTTTCTTGCGATCACGTCTCGCGTGACTCGGTAATCCGTATATCATTCCCAGGATTCGCTGCACGACGCTGTTTTAATAGTGGCGAAAGCGTTCACCACCATTTAACGGAACTTGCTCAATTGTGAACGACGAAAAATTGCGCGAGCGAACGAGCTACCAAACGGCAATTATCTATTCTATAGCAAAAAAAAAAATTCTCGTTTTAAACACATATTTGTAGCACGCAAATAAATGTGATTCATCACAAAAGCGTGTTTTTCCTTTTGCTAAATGTAATAAATTTAATAAATGTGATATGTCGTAAAAACATATTTTTGCTTTTGCTTTAAAAGGATTTTAAATTAAGACAGAAATAAGATCATTTGTTAAAAATACGAATTTTCGTTCGTGCGAAGAATTTTGAAGGAAGAAGGTACTTTAATCTGAAGACGATAGCTATAAATTCACGCCCCCCCGGTTAGCTCAGTTAACAGAAAAGAACAACCGAAACAAGACAAACAGGACGCGAATCGTAGCGCTGGCAAACTGCTGTTACATGCGGACGTGTTTATGTATGGACGATGCTGTTACAAGCTCAGCGGATGTAAAGCCACGGTTATGTATTTATTTGCGGACTCCGCGCGGTAAGTTACGTACCCGGGAGCCATTTTTGGTAGTTGTCACGGCGAGGGAAGGCTTGGGCAAACAGAGGCTAAAAGGTTTGAGAGGAGTACGTTGAAAAGGAGTGGTTGAAACGAACTGCCCCCGTTAAACCAGAAAATATATCCGCGGCGGCAGCGAACTGTAATTTACTCGACACCCGCGATCCCAGCTCGCGCGCCCGCACTCTTCGGAGATTTTTCTTCTTTCCGGCGCAATGAAGCAGCGAACGCGGCTGTCCATTACGTTACCGCTTGTAAAATATCATCGCGATGCGATTCCCCGACACTTTGAACGGAATCTGTATCTGCTGACGTCCACGAGGTACAACGAGGCGAGAAGATTCATGGCGACCGACCGCGTTGCAAATTATGTAATCGCTTCCTCTTTAATAGCGAATTCGATTGCCCGCACTATTTCGCGTTGGTACACGTTAAAGGCGGCCAAATGCAGAGCTATTTAAGTGCGAAAGTGTAACACATTGATCGATTAAATAAAATCCTTTTATACTTAATTGTATATTCCGCCACGAATAACATTTTCGCATATGTTCATGTTACGACGTTTAATCAAGAAATGAAAACTCTTCAGCAAAAGGTTCTGGCAACTGCTACTCGAAATGGTAAAAAAAAAAAAAAGATAAAATTCCGTCGACTTTTCAGTCCTCGGGTGAATATTTTTTTAAATTCTCATAAATAAAAAAAATTTTTCCGCGAACTTGGCGTTCTCCCAGGAATTGTTGCATATATGCAACAAAATAAATATTGTGCATATATTTTGATACTAGTTCTATGTAATTTAACGTGTATACAACTGCAGCGGTATGTCTACGAAAAGAAAAATACTATTCTTTTATATTCGCTACAATTTGCCGAAGGGACGCTGCACTCTAGCACTTTGAAGCAATGTGTTTTTTCAAAAAAATCTGTAAACACTTGCCGCAATTCTGTATACATATAAACGGGGCGAGCGATAAATATTCCCGCACATAGTTTCAATAGAAAGCATTTAACGAAAATATTATTTTCGTCGCAATTACAAAAGCAATTACAAAAAAATCTAATTTTTATAAATTGTGTTTGATAGTGCGTCTTTTCACGGACGAGAAATTAGACCTCTTCTAATTGTTACCCTCGTTCGCGTGTTTTTATAAAATTCAAAAATATAATATGCTTTCATCTCCTAGTACCGTTTACTACGGGATTAACTATGATTGCGACGATATCGTATATCCTGTAAAAACTCGATTTACGGAGCTCTTGGCAATCCACGCTCTTACAATCTGGAACTACTTCTGTTACTTATTGTCAATAGCCACCCTGTACGTCCAGAGCGAGTAGAAGGTTACGAACGGTGTTGAAATTGCTGTAGCTCCACCGCGAGGTTGAGATTGAGATTTGCGCGTATATACGTTCACGCTGTGTGGTGTGCATAAGAGTGTGTAGGTCAGAGCCAAGGAAAGAAAATTCGACCGTAGATCGTGCTGGCATTAGCGAGTCAGTGAAAACTGCAGATTACTTGTCAGTCGCCCGACCGTGAGAGCGGACGGGAATTGCATGAGGCTGCAGTTTCTTTCTTACCGCGAAAATTATGCGTCTAATAAAATCATTCAGCGAATAAGATCTGCGTCACCTAAGTCCCCGCTGCAATAATATTATAATACGACGTTCTTTTAAAGCGCGCAATGAATTTCTTTCCGGCATTTTAATGGCACGAATTTTTATTTTTATTTTCACAATTGAAATATTTTTTAAAGTTGCATAGAGATTTTATCTTCTTTTATTATAATGCGAATAATTGACTTAATTAAAATTGAACTATCTTTATTTTTGACTGAATATTAAATTGCATAATTCAAATATATTAAATATGGTATTATATATACACGCTATTGATTTTGTATCTATGACATAAGTGAAATTCATATCTAGCTATCTTATTTTTATTTTTGCAGCAGCAAATCTGAACATTGATATTTATCCGCAAATAAGAGTTTCTCAAATAAGAATGATGACGTTTCGTACTTTTCTCGCCGTCCCCGTGCATTTCCTATTATGCTGCCTTCGTATTCTTGTCTTTATCTCATTCTATTCATTTCCTCCGACGATTGTTAATCTTTGCAGACTTGTTCCGGAGTCTAACAAGGCAATCTACTGCGACTATTCCGTTGTTTTGCGCTTTGCGCGTCGCTGCTTCGACGACCAAATCAAGAAAATAATTCCTTACGATAACCGAACTTGTAAATGGAAGTTTACAATGGTAATTTGTGCAATCCACTATTAAGTTTGTAGTCGGATTACGATTCGCTTTGCAAAATTATGTAGAGAGCAAGTAGTATGTAGGTTAATAGCGTGTATGTATACATACACATATCTTTATATGTATATATATATATTATACATGTATGTATATGTATAATATGTAAAAAGAAAGGTACAACTGTTTCGTAGTGGAGACGATAGAGCGACGAAAGGACTCGACTCAATCCTCGTTGTATTCGTTAAAATAAATCGTCGTCGACGGTATCATGTGTCCCCGATCGTCGACCCGGCTCTATAGGTTTGCATTGGTATGCATCGAATTTATCCTGCCTCCGCCGAGAGCAATAACGCCTCTTACGTTACCTTGCCCGTTTCCAATTTAACAATAGCTTGTAAATCGCCTTTAAACTTTAAATATGCGGTCATTCGCCTATCGGCCGAGCTTACAGCACGCCGGGATAATTCTATTTTCAGGCACCGCTTTTGAAACGCGATAGCGTTTCTTTCGGACTGGCGTGGAATGTATGCTGGAGCAAAAACAAAAGCTGAAAAAAACGATAAAAGCGATTCGAGCAAATTGGTGAACAAAAAAATATCGAGTACTAAACTCTTTCTTGTTTCAAATTAATTCTAATTGTTGAACAATCTACTTCCATCGATTGCTATTGAATTGAATAATATTCATGTTCGTTTATAATTATCATTTTTTGCAAAATCGTAATCAGTAAGTTGTATCGTGAAAAAAAGGTTTTTATTTTCCTCCGCTTTTCCTTTGATTCTCATTGTATTTTGATTTGGTCCTTGGTGAATCTTTCTACTCTTGATGCCAAATACCACGATCATTAAACAATGTCAACATCATGACATTTTGTTTCGAGATTTTCCGTATCTCGAATGTCGCCGTTGGTCAACGATATTTCTATTTTCCCTAATCTTGACATTCGGACCTGAGGGAGTTGGACAGAGAGAAACATGTGCAATAGAGTATCTATACCAATAGCCTGCAACGATAAAGTACAACGTTTGCCAAAAGTATAGAATACCTATCGATGCAAATTTTCGGGAGTACATACACTTTTGTATATACGATATTTATTATACATACAATATATTTTCACGAGTGATTAAATGCACTTGTAAAAAATATCGCGCATTTCGATCAATTACAATTTCTGAAATCTTTGTACAAAGAATGAAGTTGCAGCGTTATTCTCAGCAAGTTTGTAAATAAAACATAGTTCAATATATAAGCCGAAAGAGATTTTGAATGTTTATTTTTCATCACATTTCGACACCGCGCTATAAAACACTTGAACCATTTTTGCTCATACGGAAAAGGTTTCATCCTTGAATGCGCAATCTGATCAATATCCGCCTACGCTGTAAATTTCAAGAGGAGACGTTACGTACATAAATTTATAACAGAAGTGAATATATACTTATATGTATGCGGAGCTATGTACAAACAGATTCGCAAATAGCGAGCAGTCCGCGGAATAACGCGGGATGGAAGCAGAGAAGAGAGCGAGAGAGAGAAAGAGGAGAGACGGAATTCTCTCTGCCGCGCTTCGTTCGCCACGCAAGAAAAGTAGTCGACGACCATTTATTCCGAAGTTCTCGCAAATATCGCGCTCACCGCGCAACTTTCTGTCGCCGTTGTACGCGGGGAGAGATCGGTTTGTCTCGCGTAGCAGAGGAAGCGTACGCGTGCTCGTCGTACTTGTATCCGGGGACGTGTACATTTGTTCGCCGGAACCGCCGCTATAGCAATTTCCAAAGGATATTCCCGACCGGCACGGTGCGACGCGACGCGACGCGACGCGGCTGTCCTTGTAGCAACAGGATAATCGAGACAAATGGCCGGTCATTCGTCGATCATTGAAACGAGAACATTCTTACGAATTACCCGGGAACGAACAGCGCCGAAGATCGATTTCCAATCGTGCGCGGCTTCGGGGATCCCGTTTCGCCTACTTCGCCCCATCCACTTCAGTCCCCGGGTACGGAGGAGGACTCAACGCGGACCGAGATAAGACGGCGGCGCTCGCAGATAAAAAGAAACGCGGGAAGCGAAAGAGATAGGGGAGCTCCGCTCGCAAAAGTGGAAAATGGACGAAGCGAGTTTGGGGTTAAAGAAACCGAGGAGAGTAAATCTCCCGACCGTCCGCGGACGGAATCTATGTTCAATGCTTCTAATAGATTAAAGAGACGTGCAGGTAGTCCATTTCACGCAGCCACAGCTCTTTATTTCGTCTATTCGTCGTATTAAGGCATACCTAGTTGGACAGACGATTAAATAAATAGAGTCGTTCTTCCAAAGGCGAATCGTAACTCGCCTTCGCCGAGAAGCTAAATTGTATTTACGAACGTATCACGATAAAAGAAATGCGTTATCGTTCAATTGCGATCGGATCGATTGCGTATTTCGAAAATTATACGTCAAAAAAGTGATCACATAATATATGATATTATTACATACATGCGAAATAAAATTCAAATAGTAATAAAAGAAATTATGTGCATGAGCCCTCTATTAGCATGTTTTTTAAAGAACAAATAATATTACGTTAATAATGGATGTTGAAAGATAATGTTAATTTTAATATTTCATGTACTCCATTTTTCTGTTTTCCTGTTTTTCTATGAACCATCATATAATGTGATGTGCGGAAAAAAAAATTAGAGAACTTTCCAATCACAGTATTATTATCTTATCAGGAAATTGCCACATTCGTGTGCTGTCGTAGCAATGTTCAAATAGAGGAAACAAATCCAAGATGCAACATTGGAAATGGATTTCCGATACCACGGCTGCTATCTTCTTCCGCCTACTTGACAGACCAAGAAAATAATGTCGATTTTCCAACATACTCGAAAAATTCTATATCCGATTTGACGTGGCATTTGCGCTTATAGAACTTTTCGACATTCCGCTTCGGATTTTGTGTAAACGAAACAGCTTCCATGATATCTCGCGCAAAATGCGATTTACGTTATACTTATTTCATTGATCTTCAAATTAGCCCGCGGAAAAATAACTAGCGTAATTAATAATAAAAAAGAAGAACCAATCGTCGCTAATAGCGGTCGTACATCTTATGCGGTTGACATTGAACGGCGATGTCAATCAAGAGCACAAATGGATTATTTGCCGCTGTCTCAGAGATTGATTTTGAGTGCCGTATCGAAAATCGATTTTCAATCACGCTGATTCGATTTACTTCTCCTTCAAAGTCCACTAGAATGTAGATTCAACGCGCTCGGCGAATATAGCCGAGGCCGAGGGCGTGCGAAGTCAAGAAGCGAAAAACAGACGAGGCGAAGGAGGTCGTTCCGGTTCGTCCATTCCTTTAATGGCCACGACATTTGCATAGACGATCGTTTTAGGCCCCGATAAAACCGTACACTGAGGTTCATTAATGCCTTAGTACTCCCGGACTTTAGGATTATCACGTGTTTTTTTTCTCCGATCAAATGCATCATTATTAATCGCTCATGACTCACTGTCTGATAAGTATTTGATCTGCATAAAAAACTAATGATCTAAGAGATAAAAGATAGTTTATGTAATATAATATGTAATATAATCGATTATTATACAAATATAATTCTACATTTTTAATCAACAATCACGATGCACGCGATATGCCCGACTAAGATAAGAAAAATATTTATTAAGTTTAAGTTTCAAAAATGTGCTGAGGTATTAATGAATCCCAGTGTACGTTCATTTGTCCGCAGTCTTTTTATTTGCCTGCTCGCGGACCGTACCGGCAATTCTTATTAAGCCTTTTCGCTAATTGAATAAGCGTGGCAAATGGGTGACTATTCTGTCGCCACGTCGAAAATCGATTTTCAATCTCGTGGTTTCAGTCCACTTCGTCTCAGATCCACTTCTGTTCCGCGACAAGCAACCCTGCGATTCAACAATGACCAGATAAAGCGAAGATGGAAGGAAAGGAGGAAAAGAGAGACAAAGCTAGTGAGAAAGAAATGGGGTTTTAGTGAGACCAACTATTGTGTGCACGACGAAGAGTAGGTAGCTTTGTCCATTCTCAAGGTAGAAAATAAACGAGATAATTTCGATATGTGTTGAAAAAAAAACAGGGGCGATAATAATTGTAAAGCTATCGGATCAATCAGCTAATTGAAATCGTCAATATTATGTCAAAATTATGCGAAAATAATTCGCGACAAAAGTTTTACAAATAAGAAAATTTTTTTAAATAATATCAAATAATCGAATTAACTTATTATCAGATAATAACTAGTGGCGCAAAATATGTATATATTTTTATAAATGTAATTTAATCCCGACTGTTTATCAATACGTTTTAATCTTTAATAACGCGAAATTAATTAAAAAATACAAAATATAAAATATTGAGTTTTGAAATATTTATATTATAAATACTTTAACAATGAATAAAATTTTAATTTTAAACAACGAGATTCGAAATTTTTATCGAATTACAAAGGATTAATGTTACTGTTGATATCTCTCCAAATAAAGCGTTTCTAAAAGAGAAATACTGATTTTTTTCTGTGATATTTGTATTATAATGTTTCATCTGACATGAATATTAATATTGCGTATAGACATCGACTATTTTCATAGTGCGTCACATATCATAATAATCTTGGAATTTCTCTGATGTCTTACACCGATTGCACGGATGCCGTGTGAAACCAGAACGTCGTCTCTATAAGTAGTTTTTCAAAGTATCGGCCGCTTCTTCAATCTATCAAATAGCTTCCCACAGCGAGAATCCTCTTTGTGAAAATGTGGCATTTTATTTTGAAAATTTATTCAAGAAACTGTTAGATGAATATTAAGTAGTATTAAGAAATAATATTAATAAGTAACAATGTACCTAAATAATTGTTGGCATATTCAAGTAATAAACATTTATTAAATTACATTCTATGTTAAATAAATGTATTATTTTGATATAAGAATTTTGAAATAAGAATTTTCTAAAAAGATTAAGGACTAATTAAATTCACATATGTTGTATAAAATATGCATATTAAAAATATATGCGCAGACACATCATCAAAAAATATACTGGATATATAAAATTATAAATATAATGTATAGAGCCTGATAGAAATCGGCTATTATAGTTTTTTCTAATCATTTTACATTTTTGTTGCAATAATCTTTATTTCTTTGATTTTTGCTCGTGGGAACATAAAAAAATATTGATTGGGAGATACTAAAAATGCATATCTGCGCTTCGTGTCGCTGTATGAAATAAAAATATTAATTCTGAAAAAATTCTGCATGAGTGAAAATCCGTGCAGTCTGTATTTAGCGAATTTCGGAGTAAGCTCGCGTGTTCGCAGCGTCGATCATATCGTTCGTGTAATTCGGAAAACTCGCCTTCCTCTCGGGCGGGACATTAACAACGGTCATTACTGAGCACTTAACCACCGCAATCGGAGGAGCCTGCAGTGTCGGAAACGGGGAATACTTCGTAGCTGGATTGTACTAGCTGGAGGAGGATTTCGCAAACCGCCCCATTGGCGCTGTCGGTGAAGCATGCTGCTGACCCGCGTATCGACCACCAGGTTTGGCCATACACCCCCGGACCTCTCCACGGGAAAGGGGTAGAATTCTGCAGAAGATACGGTCCCGTGCGCACCCTCTGCCCTGCGTCGGGGCCACTTCGACACCGATATCCCTTCGTCCTCGCTTGTCCTCCACGTCTGTTTACGTCGTTCTTCTTTCGACGAGGATACCACGTATCTGTCTGCACCGACGTAAACTACAACTCCATTTGTCTTAGCCGCTCGTTCGCCCCGTCCGTTCCTCTGCTCGCTCTGTTCGTTTCGCGAGCTGTCTTTGCCGTGCTTTCTTATCATCCTGTGACGCGTCTAGTCACGACAATCGATCCAACACAGATTGCAAATCTGTTTGAGGCTGTCCACCGTCTTAACGTTATCGCGATGATAAATCGTCGCGCTGATGTATCGGCATTTTATAAAAAAAGACACTATAAACTGGATGAGTAGAAATTATCAAGTAATTTTAATAAATTCATACTGATAGAAAAATTAATACGATATTTTAAATATCAATTTTGACTTGTGATCAGAATTTCACTAATTCAATTTCATTATTTTATTTTATATGCGCAAGATATTTTGTAAAAGTTACATGTTTCAAGGATGTTTCTGGAACTTCGTTGAGATAATTTTTCTTCAGTGAAAATTTTATGAGATACCTTTTTCATAGCATTTGAATTTTCCATGTTAATTATCTTGGTAACGAAGCATCGAATTAAATTCGTCTTAAGCTAAAGCTTAGTAAAAATTAACTGAAGTTTTTCCTTATCAATTTGCATTCTTGCCGCTTCGTCAAAAGTCTTTAATTCGATGTTAAATAACTTCATAATTGTGCCTCGTTTTAAATTTTCATAAAGAAAAAGTTGATTTCAAATTTATTGAAACGTAATGTGCAATAGTAATGCAAGACAACTCATTGTAAGTTATATGAATGATTTTAATAATTTACATTGCAATACGTTCCCCCAATCGTTTTCTAAATAAAATATTCTTTAGATGATTTAACTTATTTAAAAGTTCAAAAGAAATTTAATCCACATGTCGTATTATTTATTCAGTTTAAAAAATATGTCGATATAATTAAAAAGTTACAAGCCAAAAATAATTTTATCGGATGTTATAATCTCACAATCGAAAAATAACTTGGTGTGCACATCAATTCTTATCTTAATATTATATTATAAAATAATATAGTATTTCTCTAGTGTCTTTTATGCTAAACTCGTGAGATTAAAGTGAGATTAATACTTTCACTTTCGATAAAAATTTAGGAGCCACAAAACTTGATTAATTAAACACATATATTTCTACAACGAATATTTCGGAAATTAAAATTCTGCTCCGTAACCGAGTTCTGCAAAAGAAAGCCAACGCGATTTTTTATCTCTCTAATTTCACAATTCCTATACACGTGCCTTAAGATTCTTCGAGAATTTGCTATAAACTGGGAAAAAAATAAATTTTTTAGGATGGAATAGCTGTTCTCGCGTAGTATTTCCGGACGCTGCCGATTCGCCAGAACGTCTTGAATCAGTAAGTCGTTTAACCTTAGTTTATCTGGCTTCTATCTAGCCGAGCGAATCACGGCGTAATAACACAGAAAGAATGTTGTTGCGTATTTTCCTCCTTCCATCTACAAACATACTCGGATACAGCAGAAACTCCATTAAATGATTACATCGTTAGGATTCACGCGACTACGCTGCGCGGCCGCTGCCACGTAAAAGTTACTCGTGTATGCGTAACGCGAGTATAAATGTTTCACATAACCTTTTCGTGATTGAACATTTTGACGTAGATTTAATGTAGGAAAGGTAGCTACAATTTTTAATTGAAAATTCTGCAGCTATAATATGCAGCATTCTAAACTCGGAATCTAATTATATCTGATAAAATATGTATCGGTGAACATGTTTATAAATTTTTCAGTCTTGCTTCTTGATGAACATTTAATATAATCTAATAGTTTTTTGACGTAAAAAATAGACTGATATTCTAAAATAAACCTGCTAATTCTGTTCTATATTAAAATTTCACTTATGTTTTGTTTATTAAAAACCTAATTATTATACCATTAGAGTTATTTATACGGATATTTGATCGATAGAAAGCTTCTTAATTTTGGCTCGTATAATTATCCAATTTTAATTATATGTCAAAGGTCAAGGCTCCTAAAGTTGATTGTTAGAAGAGTGTCTGTTTCCCCTATGCTTTGTTTCCTGAAATTTCAAGGGATATTACCGTTTATTTATATACGCGACAAGTTAAGCCACGTCAGACTATTTGCCTTTATATGAGATCCCTTTATAGCAGAAATACGTGAGTGCGTTATGTGGAAGACATGAAAAAATTGAGAACACGGATTTAAGAGGAGTAATTGCCAACGATTCGATATCATGTGACTGAAAGGAATGCCAAACAAGAATTGATACATCAATGATGAGAAGGAGCCTCGAAAGCATGAATATAAGAGAGCGTGAGAAGGACGAAAGAAAGAAATTATTTTCTTTTATTTGTTGAGACACAAATTCTCGCTTCAAGTTGAACACATAATGTTTCTTTATCTTGGCTTTTTCAATTTATCTTTTTTTTTTTTTTTTACTTTAATCTAAGCATGATGAAATATCGAGATCGTGAAAAATACATTTTTTTTCGATAATTTGATTAAATATTGCGTGCAAAATGATAACATGCTGTAATAAATGCTTTCTAATACGTTTTCCTTAAGTACGAAAAGATAAAAGATTTAATTGTTTAATCATTCCACTAACAAAACTACATATAATAAACACATACAAAATTTGTGAGCATGCACATTTATGCACGAATGCATAATACTTTCATATTAAATAAATAATAGTACAAATATACATATATATATAATATTTCTATGTATTAAAAGTATTATTTATATTTCAACGATACATATATAATATTTGCATACGGAGTACTTGGATTTTTCTATATTAGATTGTGTTTTATGTTTAATATTTTACGTATTTTTTTTTATTTTTCTCTTGCAATGTTAAAACTGTTTTGTTATTGTAATGAAAAACAAAATAGGATTGCCGTAATGCTCAAAATGTGTATTTATGCGGCGATTAAAAGCAAACGTGTTTTTTATCCGCAAAAAGTGATTGGTTAGTTATTGCGAATAATATATCGACACATCGAGAGCGAATTACAACATGGTTTACTACTCGTCTCTCGATAAAAGAAAATAATCGGCTGTCGTGTGAAAAACAAGCCTGAAAATTGTTATCTGTTATTGTATCTTGTAACGCTAATTCTGTGTGGCTAATTCCATTCGAAGCTACATGAGTCATTATTGATTATATTAATTATTAATTAACCCTGCGCTCATTGGTTCATTACATACATCGAAATTACTTATTCGCGTATCCGCCATATCCCAAAATTTAATGTGACAAATTTCTGTATTTCGCGCTCGCTAAAATGAAGTTAAAACCTTTTAAATAATATCGGAAGCATCAAAAGGATCATTGCATAATTCAATTCACTCATGAGCGCTATTCTTTTTCAACACATACGTTGAATACAAATAAAATCGACACGTTACGCATCGACATTATTAGATTGTCCAGAAATTAATTGTGTACTGTAACTTTACAGCTTTGTATTCATGGAGTAAGTGTGTAACGTTATTATTATAATACAATAGCGACATTTATACGTAATTTATCGATCGTTGTCAATTGTTTTGACGATAATAACTATTAAAGTAATTCTTTAGAAATATTTTTTATGCGTGCATATGATATGAGCTCGAATTCAATAATAACGCTATTATTATTGTTACACGAAATTAAAATAAATTATGGCGAGAGGCTATATCCGATGAACAAGCAACCTAAATTTGATTCAAAGTATTTCAGTCGGATAATTTTATGTTGAAAGAAAAAGATCGTGGTTATAAGTCTCCATCTAATCCTAATATTATAAAAATATCTTAGATATGTCAAAAGCAATTGTTCTTTACATCGAAGACAATGGAAAAGATAAAAATTCTGGGTGAATGGGTGTCGCTTGAATTTAAAATCCACGATTACTTTTCAGGCAACCTAATACAAATGTAAATACCTGCACGCAGATTTTCATGAGATAAACTCTTTTGTACAGTACTAAAATCTTAATTTGTATGCTATTCGTGCGCATGCTTTATGTCTTAAAATTGGTTATTATTATACATTATATTCATAGAGCATTTACATAGTCGAGGAATAGCTAATTATAAAAAATTGACTGCTGTAAAATTTTATAACTAGAAGGAATCCTTAGACATATGCGGTCGGTGGCAAACTAGCTCAACAAGTCCCCCAAAAATCATCCTTACGATACGTTCGGGGAAAATCAACATTGTCTTGAAATTATTAAAATAAAATTTACCATGGACGCGAAGGGAGTCTCCGTCGCGGACACAGGCGTGTACACAGAGATTCACGAAGCTGAATTATGGAGATTTATGGAGCTTCTCGTTGTGGCGCGGGTAAATAGGGGACCAGCGTGGCTCGTTATTCGTCGCGAACAGAATGTACTGGGCCTTAAGCCGGTTTCGAAGCGCGCCAGAATGGCCAGGAAGAAAAGTCGGTGAAATTCTCTATCCTGCTCGATGGTCACCGTTTCCCGTTGCCCGCCCTCGTGGGAGCACAGTAAACGGGACTGGATTATCCGTAGTAATGCTCGGGCGGCGACGAGTTGCACGACGATGCGCGGAGAGCTGGCCTTCCCTTGACGCGGTAAAGAAGAAGTAGAAGTAGAAGAAGTGGAAGAAGAAATAGTAGTAATAGTAGAAGAAGAAGAAGAAGAAGAAGAAGAAGAAGAGGAGGTTACGAGGCGCACAGCTACTCCAGACGGTTAGCAAGAAATTAATTCCCGTTTAATGCAGTCCCTGGTTAGCATTGCAAATCTTCGCTCTCGCGGCTTTTCTCGCTTTTCTCTTGGGTGCAGCAACTCGGCACGTCCGTCCGACCGTTCGCTCGTCCGTCCGTCCGTCCGTCAACGCGCCACCTTAACTGCAGCTACTTTTCTTCCGTGTATTACGCAAATTTCCTGGCCTAGCTGCCACCAACTCCGCCTTTAAAAAAGCTTTAAAAAAGCCTATCCCTATTTGTTCTGTCTTGTAGCGTCTTTGTTTTCGCTTCTCGTATTCCTAAAATACGGAATTTACTTACGCGAGTAATGTAAGGTGTTGAAATAGTTAATGAATTAAAATGTATAAATAATTCTATCATCTATGTTATAACTAATAAAGATAACTGTGCCGTTTAATCTTTAACTGACTTATCGTGATTTTTTTCTATCTCTTATTCTTCAGCTTAGAAATTGTTCTTTTTACTTATTTTTTTTTTCTTCAATAATAATGTGTTTAAATGCGTTTTTTTTTATATTACGATAAAAAATTAATAAAAGAATGATTTATTTAGATTACAGAAATTCTAAATATGGGTAGGTTGTTTGCTAGTTTATTTATTGTGCTGAGGAAGATTTATTGTTAGTATAAATAGTCGAAACGTCCACAATGTTTCTTCTACCAGTGGATAAACTATATGTAGATTAATTTAACGGTCACATTCTTTATTGCTCGTATTTTGTGCTTTGACTTTTCTAAATTAGATTCTTATTATAATTAATGAAAATCCCAGCGTTGCACGTTGCTTATCTGTTAATCCTTTCCATACAGTCGTGCATTCATTGGCACGTGGGAAATGCACGTTATAAATTGCTAAAAGCGGAAATCTCATTTCCGTCGTAAACCCGCTTTTGAAATGGCTAGTGCGACAAAATTTGCTTTAGCGCGCGGCGTTCCGAGGATGCGGATCTGATTTCGCTGAAAGATAAATGCATCTTGTTTATCCGAAGAATTCTTGTCAGGATGTGCAAACGGGCGCTCGCGCCCTTGCTCGTGGCACGCACACACACACACACACACACACACACACACACACACACAGGCGCACGTGGAAAATAACAATCACCTTGCGTGCCAGCGAGACATGGCTGTTGCTGAACGTTCGCTTTGGGACAGGCTAAAGCAAGAGCCTCGCTACAAATAATAGGTTCTCGTAATTATCGCGTTTAACCGGCTAATTCCGGCTTTGCCAGCCAGCTCAGGCCGCCGCTGCGTCGCGGGGCGGAGAAGAGCAACGAAGGATGAGAGAGCGAAGGGCGCATAGCGTTGCATAGGGGATATATTGCTGAGCGTAATGCGACGTCACAATATAGTGACGCGTGCACCTCACAGAGAGTACACCGTCTCGCGATAATGTGAAATATGCAATATACTCGTAAATTCGCGCTTGGCTTAGAATGGCGAATAAATATTCGCTCTATCATTGCGAGCTGGATGGACATCTATTCACGCGCCAACAGGCATGTTTTTTTAAAAATAACATTGATTTTTTTTTTAAATATAACATTTTGATTTGATTTTCACGTCTGCTTGCATCTGCTACTTTCGCAATATCCTCGTAGCGTTATATGACATGTTCCTTTCAACGTGTATCACTGAACATCTGATATCGAATATGCGTTCGTGTGTTTCACATAGAGACAGATACGCTGCTCGTGTCGAGTGTGTACCCCAAAGCAAGCAGCATCTGTTCGGAAGTTCCAATTAATGCACTCCTTGCGGCAAACTGTAAGCACCGCCTCGCGAGCATTCCCCGCGACATGCACGGGTGCAAATGCATTCGGAGAGTCACGTATGGGTTCCGCTCATGATAATTTCGGCCTTGCCATTTTAACGCAGCGGGACTTTCGTACGTATATATTTCCGCACTTGATTCTTTACCAGCTGGCGAAATGTCGAGCGTAGGCGAACTAAAAATAACGCCGCATGACTCGCCCAGATCTGATTGGAATTGCTGATATACTCAGAAAAATACGCTTTCGCCTGCATTTTTATCTTGTGCAGCGATTCCAATTGGACACGATATCTCTTTTCAACGTTTATTCTTAAATACCGTTGTAATATCATATAAATTGTTTTATTAAAAAAATATATATATATACATATATATTAAACTTGTAAATAAAAAAACAGAAGAAATACAGAAATATGTGCAAGAAATGCACTTACACACTTCTTCTAATCTAATAGTAAAGTGTCAAGTATAATAAAAAGTATTAATAAAGTATAATATGTTATGTATATTAGAACAATGTTTATATATTCCAAGTGATATAATTTCCAAGTAATCGTAGATGATTTTTTTTTTATTTAAAGTGTGAATTAAATATTAATGAATTAATTCACTCAAAGTAATTTGATTCAAGCGACCGTGACGGCAAGTATACTTTATTTATTCACATAATTCAGTGTGAACGTAAATCGAAACTTTTTCAATAAAATGGAAGTATAGGTATTGAAAATGCGATATCGTGCCTGTAACGTTTCCTTCTTTTGTGAAATACATGTGTCTAGATGATTGATTTTAAGCCAATTTTCACCGGTTCAAAACTTAGCTATTGTGTCCCCGTTTAAGTCATGCGCTGTGCAACATGACGTGCGTGACGTTCGCGACATATTCGCAACTCGTTGGGAGAGCCGCGAATCGATAGGACGCCGCATACGTATGCATCGACCGCTTGACTTTCGCGCGAGGCACCGTGTTATGTCACGAGTGCTCTTAACGGGTGGTATATAATTATAAATATCACTCGTCTCAACATGCTAATAACGATTATTAATAGAGCGCGTGGCGAAGATCGCGGCCTCGTCGCGTGTATCAAACAGGGGTGATGTATGGCGGCATATATAATGGCGAGAAGTAAAGAAAAACAGGCTTGTAATTGCGCCTGCAACGTGCAGCGCTGGAAAATGTATTACAGTCGCAAGCCTGCGCTTAATTTTAATAATATCAAAGTATTTTTTTATAGACGCAGATAAGAGGAAAATAAAAATATTGCACTTTATATCTATTGCGTGCAATCGTATTCGGTGGCACAGACATTTTTTCTACTTATGAACTTTCCAAGATATGAACAACATTATAAGTCATCATTATTAATGCTGAGAGAATTATCTTACACCTATGTAAATATAATAAAACAATCTAAAATTTAAAAAATGAAACGAGTGATCTTTATATTTTCTATCAACTATATTTCATTTTTATAATATTTTATTAAAAAGTTTTATACCCAATATTATATTAACGTTTACTTAATAATATGCTCTTCTTTCTTAAAGTCTGTTAAGACAATGACATTGATATTCAGTTTACAAATACCGTTTGTAAAGAGGAAAATATTCTATTAAAATTTATTAAACTTATTAAACAACTCTATATTAATTATTTTTTTTCACAAAAGAATAATTCTTCTTTTTCTAAATGTTTCTTAGCAGATAGAACAGGATAAGGATCTTGTGCACTTTATTGATGAAATGTTTTATCTTTTTATTTAAATTTATCTCTATTGCGGGATAACGTAAAATCTTTAGTAGTAGTAATAAGTGAAAATAAAGATTGACACCGCTTCTGAGCGTAATACTGGGTAATACTAGGGTCGAATGTGCTCGCGAGGTCCCTATCGCACCTTCAGTCTCGCCCACCTAAGATCGCCGTTGATTTATATTGCGGCGATACGACCAAGGCAAATGAGGGATCAGAGCGCAATGTAGGAAGTTGTGTTAAACGCGGGTGGTAACGCGAGGTAGCAAAGTAGCGACATTTGGCACGACAATGTATTACGTGCTGATTACCGCGAAACGGTTGCAAAGCGAGGAGATAACGTGTAATCGTGCTAGTTGAAAATTGGTGGATATGTTACGTTAGAATTCGTATCGCAAAAACATTTCTAACTTTATTGTTTCATTATTCGTTGTGTTGTGACATAAATATTCGATTAAAAGCGAGAAAATTAGATAATATCGCATTTACCTGATGTAATATTGAAATCTAAGTACTAAAATCACCGGTATCATAAAAAGTAATGAAATAATTAACTTAGCAATAATTTTGAAACACAAAACAAAGAACATTTCGAAATTGCTGTCTAATAAAACTACAAAGATCTTTTAAATTTCTATCGAATCAAGAGATGAATTATATTATCTATCTCTCTTCAGATTTCTCTCTCTCTCATCTTCATTGATATGTTATATCTCTCAATTAATTCATTAGCGATAGCCCTGACTACCTCAACATACAGATTATCTATGAAGCGTCGCTATGTTGTTGAATTCACGTATCATGCTATCCACATTCTCAATTAACGATCACATTCACCCTCGATCGAAAGGCACAAATGCCGAAGACACGTCAACAATAGATAGATATACACGCATGTTACTTGAGTCAAAATTCAAACAAAGCATTAATTAAGATAAGCACATTATACATACAATATACAATTTAAAATCTAATTATATTACAAAGCAAAATATTGTTTTATCTTTTTCCTGTAATATTTTTAAAATGTATAAATAATTATATAAACTTAAACTTATAAAATGATATAAATATTTATAATCACGTATTTTAATATAATTTTTCCCTGCTTTAGTACAAGCTTTTGTTTATGGGGGGGGGGGGGATCCTACAATTTGCAAAGGTGAACATTGTATTACATGTTGAAACGCGATAAACTTCAAAACGATCGTCGGGAATTGCATTAAAATCGGTCGAGTGGCTGGAAACTAAAGGGGAGACCGGTGAGAAGTTTACACGCTTGGGCGCGTATTTCCTTGCTTTATTTACCCTCGTAAAATGCAACCACGTCCACGTTTGCGGAATATAAAAACATCTTTCATCTCATTCGAAACGTTTTTATTTGACGCGAACGTGTTTGAATCGCACATGTCGAAGATGACTCGGCGCGCGAGTTAAAGCCGCGAATACAAAGCTGTGGATAAAAGGATAGTGACTAACTTTTCCACATAGTTATATAAAGTATCAACGTAACCAACTCTCAATCCATTATAATGTAGTCGATGTAATATAGAACATTTATACCCAAACATCTAAATGATTATACATATTGTGGAAAACAGAAAATCGCAAAAAATACTATAATATTATTTTATAAATATATAATTATAATATTCTATAACAATATAAGTTTTATAATCTAAATTGAAACATAGTTTGTAACAGTAAATAAGATGATTATTTTTGATATTAATGTTTTCAATTTTTTTACATTTT
>JAJVSH010000004.1:279272-364535 GCA_021460005.1 Tetramorium alpestre
ATAATAATATAAATATATATAATAATAATATACGAATAAGGAATAAATAGTATACGAGAAGCGGCAAAATTATCTCGCCATGTCAGTTTTTCTAACAATAATAAATGACGGGAATAAAGTTATACGCCGTGTGTAGAATCATCCTGATTTTAAAAACGCAGCACGAAATTTAATCGGAAAATATCAAATCTCATCTATTCACCCAACTTTTGTATAAAATGTCATAGAAATTTTTGACAACAAAAATTGACTTGGATTCGAATATCGCCAGACAGCTTGTTAACATGAAAACTCAATTAACTTTAGAGTGGTAGATATCAAAATGCTGTGCTCTTCACTATTTTATGATTTGATGTTACATAATTGAACCGCACACGCATACTATTTATACACGCACAATATTGTATATTTCTGTACGATTTTCTGTAACAGTAGTGCGCGCGTCTTGTCGAGGCTCGTATAAATTAATGCAGATCGATATTAAGCCGTTATTTTGCTGTTATATCATGATAAATTTCTCACTCTTGTATAAGTGGCGTGATAATATAACACATGCGGTATCGTGCTTTTATAATAATCATTTATCAACTCGTATGGAGAACATGTCTCTCTTAAAGAAAGCGCAATTGTACTTTACAAGAATATTTTTGTACCTAGAACAAAGTAAAAGTCGTTCTCTATAAAAATCTCTCTATAAAAATAGATTTAATTAAATCGTTCCATTTCTTTGCAGATTGTTTTCTACATTTTTATCATATATGTAGTTCGTTTTATTTGTTTAATTTGCCATCTGCTTAATTCATCCTGCAGAATAATGTACCTATATATATATAATGTAGAAAATTTGCTCTTATATTTTTGAATGTGTCAGCAACGTACGCAAAAATTGTACATCAACAATTCACATTTATTCACTGTACCATTGTCAAAGATTTCATAATATACGTCATATATAAGTACGAGTTCGTTTATATCCCTTCGAAGTTTCGTGAGAAATGAATAGTAGAGAGCAAAATGAGCAGACTCATATATCAGAAATTCCCTTTTGTGCGCGGAAGGATAGTTCGTCTCGGCGTTCCTCGCTACCCATCGAAATACAATTCAATGGCTATTACTTAGCCTTTGTCTTAAGTTACGCGAAATCGTGTCGAATAAATTCTCTCGCCATGATAATTATTTCTACATTAGTACACAGTCTCGTCATAATGTAAAAAAATATACAATTGCAAAGAAAGTAAAATTGCACGTTGTACATCAGAAATTATATATATTATTAAACTGTATTTTTTTTTGTAAAAAAAGATATAATCCAAATTACGTGATTGTACACAATAAATATCTCAGACGAATTAATTTTATTTTTTTGCTCGTATATTTAATTCGTTCCGGTTTAAGTAATGAAGAAAATATATATACACAGATGAATTATTAAATATAGGTATGCATCATAAAACGAATCAATAATGAAGTCCGCGAATCAAGCAAAGACAAAAATTGATGTTTCATTATTATTTCAGGCAGAAATGCGGTAAATACTCGCAAAGTTATATCTTTAATGATATCATCTGATATACTTTTTACTGTATAATTACTCATTTTCGATTCAAACATAAGTAATAAGTAATAAATGTAAGTAATAACGAATAAATAAATGAACACAATTTAAATGGAAGTAATTCGATCACTGATCTTGTATATCGCATTTTGACGTTCGGCTTGTTAATATTGCTTCGTGTACCTAATTCGGTGCTTAATTCGTATACCGAATTCGGTTTTGAGTCAATTTGCATTGACCTTGCCTCCAAACGTACGCGGGTTCCGTTCACGTTCGTGTGACATAATACGAGCCCAAGGAAATTCAGTGCGAGACGATATTGCCACCATTCCTTCCAGTTACATCCGGAGCAACTGTTTACGATTATAACCTCATGAGCGAAATTTCGAGCTTAACGATAGCTCTAGAGACACGTATGGAGTAACGAGCGATTTTAGAGGTAGTTATAAATGAGATGTAGTCGTACCGGCTGGTCGCTGTGAAGGATCGTCGATCGGCGCATCGCTCATAATACGCTATCCACAGCAGCTTCAAACAACTGCTAACAAACGGTCAATTGAGGAAAAATCTCTGCGGAATATGTCTTCGTTTACTGTATCATTATTCATCAAGAAGTAAACAGAAAATTACTATCCTTTAAAAATAATTACCACAATAAGCAAATATAACACTTTTATGTAATGATAAAATGATAAACTTACAAATTAATTTTTTTTTACAAAAGTAAGTTTAATCTTATAAAGTTATAATATTGTGTGAAATATATCATCTACACGAGCAATAAATAACTTTCAATTTGTATCATGCTTCAATTACCGTCGATTCTTTAAATCCCTCGTCTTGAAGAGGTAAAAGGCGGAGAGAATTTAATCGGGCGTGCAAGGTGAACGAGGGGCGTCGGAATAAATATTCCCTATGAAGAATATCCTAGCGATAAATTGATGATAGATACATATATACACGGATTATATAAACCCGGTATATCTTTCAAGAATATTTTGCAGGAAACGAAGAGTAAAAATGAGCATCATGAAGTTGCAAGTATAACCCGAGTTGAAAATGTAATTTTTAATGCTTCTGTCAAGGACTTAGAAACAAGCTTAATCCTATCAGTAAAAAGGGTTTTGCGAGAATAGGGCGCGCAAGGATAAAAGCCAATTATTTATTTTCAGAAGTTACAGTGATCCAACTGTTCGGAAGGCGTTTCCGTGGCCATTACTAAGCTGAATTACGGTCGTCTATCAAACACAGCGCGCAGCAGTATAATTTGCAACTACTTGTGATATAATGCGCCTTGATATCAGCATGTCATTGTAACTTTTATATTGAGCGATTTTCACACTGTGGTTTCTTCGACTCGTTATTCCATAAATCGAAAGAACGTTGCTTATTGCAAATAAATTTTGCATGTAATATTTATAAAACTGTAAGTTTTTAATACGACGTAATTTGCAAAGTTTTTACTTGATTTTTAAAACTGATGCTTGTCCGCATGAGAGAGAGAGAGAGAGAGAGAGAGAGAGAGAGAGAGAGAGAGAGAGAGAGAATGAGAAATGTAATTTAGTATTATTTTGTAATCAAATGAAAGAAATGCTAGCAAGAGATTTTTTTTAATCTCTCATTGATGCATGTCGACATTTATTCAAATGCTTATATGGACGTTATTCAACTAACGTAATACCAATGCGTGTGCAATTTATGGCTCATAAGTGGAAAGTTGGGATCGATCGATGTAATGAGAAATTAATGGCCATATGGGAAATTCCATAAATACACAATTCGCGCTGTTTCGATAGTAAATTGCGCTTGCTTGTTTAACAACTACGAATTCTATTTATTATCCCAATTAGAACTTTGTGATTTGCTACTTAGATAGCCCTGCAATTTACCAAATACAGTTTATTTAAATATTCTTTGTATTTATTTGACTTATTTTGTTTGAAAGTGTTATGCACCATTTTAACATGAGAAATAAATAAAATATTTAACACTTTAGTCTATTTTTAATTAATAAATAAACAGCTTGATACAATAAAAAAAATATAAAAAATTTCTAAAATTGTGATAAGAAAATTAAAAATTGTAGATTTAATAATTTTTCTGATCAAATAAGAATAATAGGAACTCGTCATTATTATTGCCTTTCTTGAACAATGTGCTCATTATAAAAACTTGAATGCAATAATATTTCTTTCACCCTCGCTTGATCCAATTAATTTTATGGAAAAAATGTGCTATGTTTGATAAATTCTTTTAGCACATGCTGCAATATACCGATATACAAACATTACGCTGATCGTATATTGCAGACGCTGCATTTCCATAAGCAACATTATTGAAAATTCTATAACACATTTGGCTAATGGATATATATCAATCATGCATGTGGCGAAGGCGCTTGCCTTTTTTCTTCGTTTTCGAAACATCTACATGCTATCACGTACCGCTAGTTTGCGAATATCGGTATCGACCTAAACGTTCATGACTTTGGCCGAGCAGAGCGCGTGCTAAGGGCGGACAGACGGATCGATTGCTCGTTTCGGGTCACCCAATTATCGACGGTATGGCCCTTCGATGCGTTATCATCGAGGCTTGATCTTCGGGAATTTCAATGTGCATCAACGTCTCGTTAAGTTTATCGATTCATTGGGAAAAGCGCTGGGATACCCCCAGTATCGAAATGACGCATTTTATTTTTACATACAAGAGCGATTTTGTCTTTATGAGGTTTCTTAAATAAATTTTTATCGAAATTTACACTTTCTTATATTATAATTTCTCACTACTAGAACTTAATTGTAGAAGAATTAATGTTCTATACATAAATATATAAATAATAAATATAAAATTGATACCTTTTTTACATACATAATATAATATAAAAATATTTTAACAGAAAATGTTTATATTCAGTTATTATATAAAATATTTTATTATTCCTTTATCTGTTCTTATGTCTTAAATGTCTTAAAATAAATTCTCAACATTTCAATTTTGCATTAATTAAGACTTAAAATTTCTGTAAAATTTCAGTTAAAATTAGCAAAAAATTTTATTATTGTAATTTTGAAAATTATTATCTTCGATAATAAAATACAGAATATTTAAAAAATTTTAATTTACACAACATTTGTAATCAAGATAAAATGTACCATGTCTGGAATATTCTATACCTACATTGTGAATCGTTGCAGAGTGCAAACTTGGATACTAAAAATAAGATTGGGTGAAGATCGCGCTGATGGAAAGCAGCCAGTTAGTGAAGCGAGAAAAAGAGAAAAGAACAAAGAGAGAAAAAGAGAGCTAAAGAGGAAGAGAGTATAGAAAACATAAAAGTAAAACGGAAGGGACAGGAGCAGCGAGAGATGAGGTAGCGCGAAAGTGGATAAGAGAAAAAAACAAGTGCAGAAAAGAAAGGGCGGAGATAGAATGACAGGATAGGAGAGAAAAAAAGGCAAAGTTGGAGACGAACGCATTGGAGACGAGCGAACGTCGGTGAAACGACGGAGCAACATTGGCAACGCGAGTCTAGGAAGTCATCCGAGAACGAGAGTGGAAGAAGAGTCGCTCTCTCCACTCTCCGGGTTAAAAGCGGACGAGGAAAGGCAAAACGCGCGCGAAGCACGAAGAATAGGCGGACGAGCGCGCGGAACGAGGAAGAGGCTAGAGGCTAAAGTGATAAAGTTTGCACGATGGAGAGGCCATTTTTTCCGAGAGGGAAGGGGGCCTTTTTTGCATCCCCGAGAACGACGGCGCCTCTTTTTCGCCAAGATGGGGGTTTCACCGTAATTTTTATTTATGAGCCTTCATTATCACCGGCTACCAATCTCCCTCATGTCGGAAAGATGGGGACGGCCGCGAGAACTAGCAGATCGGGATAGCCGGGGCGCCGCGCTGGAAGCGGCAAGGGGACCAAGTCGGAAAGAAAAGCTCTCAAAACAAGTCGTCGGAAAATCTCTGCCGAGGCTCTTCCGAGATTTTATCGCGCGGTGGATACTCGCGGCGAACTGTGGGACGGGAACGGCCGGGTATAACGAGTCTGTAGATCTTGTGACGCTCACTTCCGCTTACAGTTTGAGTACCCGGCGTAACACTTCCAGGATTCGTTCCGGTACCCTCCCGTACACTACGGGCAATTTTATAAACTTCAACAAATTCAATCCCTGGAAGTTTTAACGCGTATCTCGAATATACTACTAGCAGTAATAAAACGTGTGTTTTGCCCGCGATGCCAAGGATAACTGCTTACGTCCATTCAAAATTGTTTTGAAGATTACTAAAGAGAGAACGAATGGATTTTGATTCTTTTAGCTAAAACATCAACCGAACCTTGAATTTGAAATATAAAAGCCATATTTACCTCAATATTTAAATGCATATTTGAATCACATTTTGTCTTTTTTTTTGCATATGAATGTAATATTTAGAATATTACGCTCATATTGTTAATTTAGAATTCATAATAATTATGCTACTTTAACTGTAGTAATAAAAGATAATTATCATGAGCAATTATTTGATTATTGAAATTATATATTTTTTAATGTTCTCGATACTTTTTTCTTTTTTATTTCTTCATGTGATTCTTGCAAACCAATACAGCGTAAGGCTTTTCGTCGCAACGCTTATGTATCACCGAATTTAATGTTTCTGTTGACAAGCAAAGCTGATTGATTGTTGCCTTGAGAGACTCTTCTCGTTCGCTTCCTCGCGAATTTCGGCGAGCGTCGTATCGCGCGATGTCGCGATCTTACGAGAGCGTTCGTCTCTTTTTCGCACTCGCGAATCGCCGCGACACCACGGAAACGATCCGTGTAATTTCGCGAGTAACTTACAGTTGAGGTAGGGAAGGACGAAGGACGGGGAAGAAGCGAGGGGTGTACGCGCTGTCGACGTGGTCGGAGAGTCGGTGATTTATACGCGCTCGGCGCCCAATGACGCGAAAAGATTACGCGCTCGGCCGGGCGCGCGACGCCCGATTAGGGACGAGCGCGTGCGCCTGCATACGCAGCACAATTTTCTCCGTTGCCTAATGACCCATAACCCTTGATTGGACTGTGTTTACGTGGCGCTTTAACCATAGCACGTCTACGTACCTCTCTAGTCGCGATCGCCCTGTGCTAACGAGTTGCCTTGAACGAGAAAGAGAGAGTAAACGAAGTCAGGGGGGAGCAGGCTTTCGGCCACTTCACTCGACCGTGCCGCTTAAACCCGTTTATATATCAACTTTACTGTCGGGCGATAAGGCTGCCGACCACTTTGGCGAAAGACCCGCGATTACGTGTTTTCAGCGCGATATTGTTCTTTTTCTCTCTCCCTCTGCCCTTTCCCTCCCTCTCTGTCTAAATCGCTCTTGCGATACGAGCAGCCGGGGGAAATGAGCGATTACAGGTAATGATTTACGCTTCCACGCTTCCAGCGCGCCGACAGAGCGGTCCCCAGCGGCGCACCAAATGTTTAATAATGGATAAAAATGTTGGCGAGCGACATCGCCGCTCGATGCAACGTTGCATTTTTAAAGTCTACTAAATATTACCGTTAAACACGACGGAAATGGCACGTCCACTACCGTCGCGTTGTCCAACAAAATCTTTTTCCTCGACCGCCATTCTGGAGAAATGATGCGTAAGGAGAGTCGCAACGAAATTTAAGCACATTTCAGGGAAAATATTAGATTAGATTTAATCCGAGATTAGTCTGTGCCAAAAAAAAAAGAAATCTTGAGATCACCGCACGATATTTGTATCTCATCGAGAGACGCAGAAATATTTATGTCATTTTTAAATCCAGTTGCAGTTTATTGATAAAAATGAAAGAGAATCATTATTTCAGAGTAAAATACAATTATATATAAATATGACTCTTAAATGCGAATTTTAACTTGGGAAAACTGATAGGTATAGTAAGTTGGCATACCTGGCATCGCCTGACCTAACCGGATCATAATCAAAATAAGACTTTTGTTGTCCCACTTCTCTCGTACTCGGCACATTACTCGGTTTACACGCTCGTATACATACGTTACGTTGAACGATAATGTTCTACCTTCGCGAACACGTTTGGATTAAATTTGCATACGAACGGTGTGTATGAACTTGTCGGGACACGTAACACATTGATATTTTAATTTCGGAATTCCGAACAGCGGTCGGATCTCCATATTTTCGCGCGCGGCGTCCTCGCTCGAATTTCGGAGTTTTTCTTGCACGATCGCGGAATACGCAATGCGCTGCCGTGCGCTGTTAGCCCCCTGCGATCTGAACGGATATGGGAGAGCCCCGTCCGCTGAGCTGCAGAAAGTATTTATCCTACCGCGGATTTTTTTTCCAGCTTTTTGCGCGCGGATGTCGCGCAAAAAGCTGCCGTTCTCCTGCAAACGTTCTACAAACATCGACCTCACATGACGATTTTAAATTGAATAATTATAGTTAATTGCCGTTATGCTAATGTAATTCGGGCACTTGGCAGTCTCCACGCCGCTATAGAATACGGAAATACTTGGCGCAGAGTGGTCGCGGCTCCCCACTCTCTCCTTCTCTATCTCTCACGAGAGCTGCTTGCATTTCTCGGCTACTCTGGAGTACGCTACCTCGTCGTTTCAACGTTGTTTCTACACTTGCCGAGTTAATGCGGTAAGCACTCACGGTGATAGAAAATTACACGGATACTCGATGTCGTGAGTATTTTTGACTCGCTCATTCGTGTCTGGCAAATAAGAATGCTTTTTTCATTACAATCCCGAGATGGAGATTCTCAAATTGAATTCCATTGTACGTAAATGTTCTAAAGGGAACAATGTAAAAAGTACGAAAATGATGCCTCACATGCCTCGATACGGGACAGAGGAAGAAATTAAAAGTACAGCAGGAACATCCGGACATCCCGCAGAATTGTTCTTCGAGTCCGTTCTTTTTCCCCATTCGATCGTCTCGTTATCTCTCGTTGCCTTTTCCCCATTCGACAGGCATCATCATCGACAAGGACGGCCGCTGGGTATCCGAGCCCGGTGAGCTCTTGTGCATAACGCGGACGGCGCTTTTGTTTGCGGGGTCCTGGACTGACGTCTAGTGGTGCGACATACGGCAGATGTTGTGTTGCTACGTCGTTACGAAATGTCCGCGCTGATTAATCACGGACGATGAGAGCCCTTCGCATCCGCAACTGTCTGCCGCAATCGGCTGTGCTCACGCGTGTGCGTGAGTCGCGTCAGTGCTTCCGTTAAGTCGAGAGGTGAATGTACTTGTACCGTGACGCGAGCTAGGATAAGAATGACACGATGGCAGATTTCTTAACAGAGACAATTTTCGAGATTCCGTATTGACAGAAGGTTTAAAAAAGAATTATTCTCACCATAAATAATAAATCAATTTCGCATTTTTATTTATATTTTTTTAATTTAAATTATATTTTCTATAATCTTTTGTTCTCGCAAACAAGCGATATTATTTTGCGATAAATGCGTAATGAAGATTAATAAATGATATAGATATAGTGAAAAAATTATATATTGTTTTTGTATTTTAATTCAAGCTGTAATGATATATCGAGTTTAATCGTATTTTTATTTACTCAATTTGCAACGGATAGGTTGATCGTACAACCGCTGCATATATTAAATATATGCGGCGGTGAATGCCACAATAGAATATGTAAGCAAACATGTTAATTCTTTGTAAAAATATCGTGCACTCTAACTAAACAAAGAACAGTGCGTTGAAAATAATATTCCGAAAGAATATATGCGCGAAATTGAAGCTTCATTGGTCTGCGTGAGCATTTTAAGCACATTTATTTGACCATGTTATTATGATGGATAGCGTTATTTTAGCTATGGTTATTTAATGTATGTAGAGAATAATATGTTCGATATTTTGTATTCTGATATTTTATGCAGCGATGTTATCTATAATTCCGTTTAGAGATAGCATTCCTCCTATTTAGGGACTGTAATTATAATCTGCTACATGCCGGCTCATTTAATAAGCAATGACAAAATCCAGTTTACGTACCGCGTTGATTTATCAATATATATTAATAAGTGGAATTTAGCAAGTTACGCGCGCGCGCAACCACGAATAATTGCGCCTCTCTTGCGAACCTATATTGAAATTTCGGAGAACTTCGAAACCCTGATTCCTGCATGGCGCCGGAACATGCGAACGTAGATCTCTAATTACTAACGTTATCGAATCACCGTAAGCAATGTTCAATTTCCAACGTTCTATGTAATGTTCTCTTCCAACTTTGCGGTATCTATTACAATTGATAAAAAAAAAAACCAATGTCACAAATTTTGGAACTGGCAGATTTCAACTGGCTGGTGTCACATCNGTAAAAGTAAAAGGTGTCATATCGCCTTTAAGCTTTCAGTATTCTGGCGTCGCAAGCGTTTGCAATAATGATTGGCGCGTATACATTGTTGTGTATATCTCGTCAACAATTAAACAGCAATAAATTGCAATCTGTATGTTTGTAATCGATTTGCGTTACAAAAATCCGTTTTCTCTGTCATTTGTTGAACTAAAGATATTTCGTATGCGCTCATTTCGTGAAATTATCTTGGATTGTAAAGAATTAATTTACGGAGATATATAACCCTGTCAGTCGGTCGTGTTATATCAGAACGACTTTCTCAAAATGACGCCGAAATTATGGTCTTCTTCAGCACTAAAAGTTTATACCGATTCTGGCTGCTATAAAGCGCGCGCTATTTTGTTTTTGCGCTCGTGGCGTCTCGTACATAACCGACGGGACGACAAAAGCTGAAAGAATTTTACTTCGTTCCGTCTGCTAATACACGAGCTGCTTTGGGCTAGGTATCGCTCGTAAAATGACCTCGCCTCATAAACACTCGCGGTTTCATGCTCCCCGAACCTTCGGTCGGCCGAGAGCTCTGTTTCGGTCTACGCGTGCTCTTTACTCTCGACGTGGTTGCAGGGCATTTTCCAGTCCTGAAATATGCAACACGAAACTGGCAATTAGCTTCGCGCGCAGGCAAACATGACCGACAAGCCGTGTGATATGAGGAAACGCTTGTGCGTAAACTTCGTTCATTTCTGACGGACATGAGTGAGTGAGTGAGAGAGAGAGAGAGAGAGAGAGAGAGAGAGAGAGAGAGAGAGAGAGAGAGAAGAAAAACTTATTGAGATATTGTCGTTTATATTTTTCGTAAAATTTTAGAATCTCGTAATAGATTCTAAAACTAAGCAGACATAAAATGCGTAAATCGTAAAATTTTGCTCGAAAACTTATGTTGAAGACTCGTTAAATTTAGCCTTCTTTTTCCCTTCTTTTTTAATTAAAAAACCCCAGATTAAATTGGTTTACTAGAATTCGGCAATTTACGATTATAAATTTAGAAAAGCAAATAATTAACGATTTATAGAAACCTTTTGGCAAAATAAGCTTTGAAAGAAAAAAATAAATGCAAAACTGTATGCTTTAATTTTGAAAGAGTTTTAATAAAAATTTAATATTTATTAAAAAATACGTGGAATTGTGGTAAATGTCAATATTTTTTAACATTTTCGTGGAAAGAAACATTATTTTCATTCTTTATACAGATATCAATATTGTCTTTTTAATGTGAAATAATTGAAATTATTCGCGTATTAATTTAGCAATATGCGTTCACAGATGACACGATAAAGTTTTAATCAAGCTTTTGACTGAGATAATCAGATAAACGCGCAATGCAATTCTCATCTACTATTGAATTGAAACGATACACAGAAGTAAAATCCATTGATGATCAGACAGATTAATAACATTGAGATAACATGCTATTTCTATTATTGGTTTAAAAATAGTGTCAAGGTAATTAAATTTTACTTTTTTTTAATATCCGTTCACTACCGCGCTACCTGTTACGTAACGCGACTGAATCGTTGAGCACTAACTAAACAAGTAGCGGAACATTCGTCGATGTCGAATACAAAGAGAACCTTGTAAAATACAATAAGCTGCGTCTCTTCTCCTAAGCAGATTGCAGTAGTGTAGTAGGAAATAAATTATACATTAGACGAAGGCTTCATTTAAACTTTAAGACCTTCGACTAATCCGTCGCGTACAGGAGTTGAAGCTGCAACTGATGTTGCTTGAGGGATTACATTACGTACACGAATCTCTTTTGAGATTAAGTCTCGGTTTTTGCTTTTTTTTTTCCGCTGAGGAGTTGCCTGGGTAACGTGCGACTGTACGGGTTCATGTAATTATGGTTAAAGAGCGAAAAGTTCTTCGGAATTCTTTCTATTTTTAGTTTCAACGAAAAAAACCAGCTGGGCAGCTTGACCGACAGCATTGTCGTGATTCCACGGGGAGCTGGAGCATATCACACCGTAGAGATATCGCAAGTTGTAATTAAAAAATCACCTAAAGTTTTGCATTTTTAAAGTCTGCTATTTTTTGCCGTAACTTTGTAATCATGAACGAGTTACTGTCACGCGCACGCGAAAGTAACGAGTACGCGGGATTTGTTGCAGCGGATGCTACGACGAAATTTGCATAATAATGTTTCCAAATTTTAGAGAAATTAAGTTGTTAAAACGGCGATTCAGCATCATTCGTTAAAGATACTGAAAATTAAAGCGGGGAATCGTACTACATCATCTGCATGTACAGTCATTTAATGCATTGTTAGACATATGCGCAAAATATAAACTAATCGAAATAATATTATAAAATAAATAATGAATCACACATAAAATATGAAGCGTAATTTTAACAAACGTTTTAAAACAGCTTGAAATAATTCAGAAATATTCATATAACTTAAGCTATCATAAATACGAAAATATAGTTGACACATAATCAGGAGTTTAGAAAGTTAATTAAAAATTTACCGTGCTTGTAAATTTACGTAAATGCTAACTAGTTTGAGCCATACGAGTTATTTAAAACGCTTCATTGTTCATCAAGGATGCGTGCAATTAATTCTGCAGAAACTCTCATAATATTTTAAAAATTACATTTCGCGATCGTAATAACAAATTGTTTCGACTTGGCCATTTAGCGGAGTCTCAATTACCCTTCGAGAAAATAACACGTAAGCGAGATGAAGGCGATATTATAATAAGATTTTTCACTCATAATATCGATAGCTGCGATTGGAGTTGTGTTGCAGACAGAGAGATGCGCACGCAAAAGTAACGTAAATTTTACCGTTGAAATTAAGTAGCGAGGATGGCACCAAATCTCAGGCTTTACCTCGCTTCCTCGCTAGTTCGTGGCAGCGAAAAGATGATCCGACAAAAGATGCGGCGACACGTGACAGAGATTATCGCGGTACCGGACATATGGGGCAGTGGCACGAAACCAGTGGCCAGCAGGATTTAAGTCCATCGCGATAATTCTTCGACCATTTTAATTTCTCTTTTGTCCACTATGCATATCTTGCCGAAGATAGGCTTATCCGCCAGTGGCGTGATGAGTCTTGTCGCTGGGTATAATGGAAAGAATCTGTCGTTCTTTTTCAGGCTAAAGGTCAATCAATTTTGATCACAGCTAACACGAAAGTAATGTCAATTCAAATAAAAATTAACTATTGCTCATTGTTTGTTATTTTAAAAACAACGACAATTGTAATAAGTTTTTATAAAGTTTATATTTTTATATGTTTTATATGAAAATATATATAATCTGTATAACTGAGCTATTAGCCTGTTTTTGATCTCTTTGATCAACATTCAACTAGTCTCGATGTAAAAAATATTTCCCGAAAATCAAAAAGTAAACATTTATCTCGGATATCAATAAAATATATAGTGACATCATATTATATTTGCACGAGATAGTTCACATTTCAATGATATTTCCGTAGGAGATGCTTTATTTTTCCGGAGTATATCGAAATCCTTATCGTTGATCAAACAAAATGAAAAGCGATTAAATGTGAGTAAGTCTCAATATTTTCTTTGTACTTATTATGATCTTCTTTCCGACTTAGTATTTTATCACGAAATGAAAAATAATTATTTCTTGATGTAATATATTAAACCGTCTTTATTATGTCTGTCGCGTACGGCAAAAATTTCTTGGCGATTTGTATCGACTCGAATAATGAACTCGATCCAAATGTTGCAGCCACTATTTGTAATAGATGGTAAATTTGAAGAAATCTTTGTGTTTGAGAATTCTCAGCATTTTTGTA
Source organism: Tetramorium alpestre (assembly GCA_021460005.1). Classification (NCBI taxonomy): domain Eukaryota; kingdom Metazoa; phylum Arthropoda; class Insecta; order Hymenoptera; family Formicidae; genus Tetramorium; species Tetramorium alpestre. The sequence goes on from JAJVSH010000004.1 coordinate 292,976, forward strand.
ACAGTTTAAAATGCTCAATCAAAGATATTTATAAATGTAAGTTTTACTCTGCTGAATATTATTATCACAAAGACGTGAAAATTCTCCATTACCGTTTTTTTTTTTTTTTTAAGTAAAACCTCTCGCGTAAGAAACGTTTAATATAAAGTATCAAGTTCCAGTTACGTAATAAAGAATGGTTTGCCATATACGTGAGTTGCACCTTGAAAGGAACGTCGGCGGCTTTATCCTCGTTGACGTAGCTCGAAAAACCGTCAGACAGCTTCTTTGTCTTCTTGCTCTCGTTCATTCTTCTCGGATGCACGGCACGATAGCGTAATGGCCGGCTTCCTGGTTCTCTAATGGCTGGACGTAATGCAGAGCAGGGGCTCTCGCACCAGGTACAATATCCTATACGCGATAATCGAGCTGATTTAAGGCCGCGTGCTTCCGACCATGCAGGAAAACACTTCGATGTTAGGCACACCTGCCAGGTGCACTTGAGTATATAGTCGCCGCGCCGCGCCGCGCCGCGCCGGCCCGGTCCGTCGTGCTTGGCGTGTTCTTAGGTAATATTCGGCAAATTCATGTAATTTCGCGTTTCCCAATTTACATTGGAGTATTTTGCCTTTGATTCGGGACTGTAATACATCAGCTTTCCTTTCAATCAATAATATTACGTATCCGCCTGATCGCTCTCGCCTTAATTCACAACAATCCTCATATTGACGATTGACACTTATCGAATGAGATGCAATATGGCCTTTAATATTAACACAATAACTTTCAAATTACTGCTTTCTTCAAATAATTTCTCGCATTCTGTTATTACCAGATTGCTATTACTATTAACATTCCGATATCCTCCACACCGTATCGATGTCTCCATAATTATATCGAAATTGTATTTCGATTGTTATCCCCATGTCGTCAAATTATGTAATTAATCGCAAATTAATTATCTGTAAAGGCTTAATATTCCAGCCCAATTTCCGTTATATTATTGCAATGCGATTATTCAAAAAAAATGTTTCTCACGCAGCTATATTGACGCCTGCGACGCGCGTTATACGCATTTGAAATTTCACACTTCAATATTCCTTTTATCTTCAACTAGACGATGACATCGAAAGTGTGAAGAATTATGTTCAATTGCAGTTAGATGTGCAAACTGCTGTGTAATCGAATTCTATTCGTACCTCATCAATAAAGCAGCTCGGCATGAATGGCGTAGTGCGATATCCGGTTAACACGAATATAAACTGAGATAAAGTACGTTACGGGTGCTATCGTTCGCAATACCGGAGATAGAGTACGTAATGTGATCCGTGCAGAATTTTCGGGCTCGTCGTTTTATTGCCAAATTCGACCTCCGGCCCGTTCTCCGCCGCCCCTCTGTAAAACGTGACTGCGAGACGGTTGAGGTGCGAAGGTAGCCCTGGTGTAGATTTAATCCTCTCATAATCCGATTTGTGGCGGAAACGGAAGAGCGCACCGCCGAGCTCTTTAAGAAAACGTTCAAATCTACAGTAAGCTCGCGGTATCTCCACCACGAATTATGAAACTGCTTGTCAGTAAATGGCTCGAGTTAATTATACAAGTAAGTACCGCGCTAATGCCGAATTTCACTCTATGATTTCTTACCTGCTCGCGAACGCGAAAATGTACACAAATGTACATATACAATATAAAGCCACATCAAAGATCGTTTAAAAAAGCTACAATTATTCTTGCTTATAAACATCCGTTGAAACATAATCTTGATTAGAAATTTTCTCGTACATTTGGATTCATTTTGTAATATTTTTCTTTATCGACGCCGCATTCATTTTTAACTAACTATTTTAACTAACTATATTTTTAACATAAACTATCGAAAATAAATTATTACTTTAAGAGTCCTTAATAAAAATATAGAAAAAGAGAGAAATCAATTATAACTGCTGTTAATAATTTATGATCACTCTTAATTAATCTGATGAATTTTTCTTTGTTTTTTCTTTGTTTGTTCCATTTACCTGTTGCGGATTATTTGTGATAATACAGTGAGACTCGATTGATTTCGCTAATGCGTGATGCAATTTACAGGCGCATTGTGCTAAATTGAATAAACGTCATTACGGAATAGCGTCGCTCATTACGAGATATAATGAGATTTGACGAGACAGTGTAGATTTATCGAGCTAATTCTGTATATGTCTACAAGCCGTCACTGATTTCGATTTCGCCCGTTTATTTTGAGCCACGGTGTCAGCAGAAATTTCCATCTTCTCACGAGTAATCACCTATGGACCAGCCAAGTGAATGGAAATTTCTATACATATTTCATCCCGTCTTTTATAACCCTTCGAGCTATTTGCCTTTCAGCGACAGGATATCGATCTGTGCGACTGCGAATTTCTTGTGTCGCTTCTATCGAAAGGACTATGGTCGTTTCAAGCTGAAGAATAGAATATCCGATAAAAAGAATTTTGTCTGTAGAATAATAACGTCGAAACGACTATTAAATTTACTTGAATTTAACTTATATATTTCTTTACAAATTACTTACGTAATTTTGCAATAATTATTTATTGTACCAGAGCCACACAATCTAATATAGATAAAATATTTAAAAAACAATAAAAATATATTGTTTTATATATTGTATATTACAATTTTGATGTATAAATTTGGGCATCTTTATAACAGTTGAGAATTTATCAATTTTTCTTTCAATTTCGAAATTTAAACATGATCATTATTGATTTTCGTTGGAACAGTAGATTGCAATTTGAATATGAAAAATTAGGTAATTGAAGTATGCAAACTTAAAATCGCAAATAATTACGGCCACGCGAAATAACAAATTTCTTGCAAAATATATTGAGCAAAATAGGATAAATTTCGAACAGCTTATACCGTATTATATGTAGCAGATAATTATGTATTAATCAATTGCGCGGTTCGCTGAACCGTATCTATTTATAATTGCATCGTACTTATTAATTTATCATTACGATTTATACGAATTTACATCTTATAACAACGCTAACGTAATTTGCACTGAAATCCTGTCGTCTCATTATAAAACGCGCATTAATACATTATTGCTAATAAAGATTGTCATCAAAACAGATTTATGAGCACTTTTTGTTACGTTCAGGGCAGCGGCACGGCGTTTTCGAAAAAAAGAGAGATACAAAATGGCGGAGATTGAAGGGGGAGTTTTTCGAAAGTTTACTCTCTCTCTCTCTCTCTCTCTCTCTCTCTCTATGAATTGAACAAGAAATAACATTGCTGTAGTTACTAACCGCATAGATATTGCCTCTGGGTGGTAAAGGAGTAGGAGGCGAGAGATACGCGACAAAAAGAGAAACTGCATCGGCACGTTCACCATATGTTCCGCGTACGTCGTAACGCCAGCACCTTTATATCTCACTTCGTGATGCTACTACCGTTATTACGTACGCCCCGTATATGAGATAGAGTCGCACATCGCATACGAGCTAGCACCTCTGTATAATAACAGCCAGCGAGCGAATGCGAGCGATCGATAATCCATCCCGCTCTAGATGCTAGATAACGAAAATCGTCTCGGCGCGATCTCATTGAATTTTTATCATATGTCGCTGCCGATACAGCACGCTACCCTTTCCTTCCCCCCTTCATCGTATGCTGAAATTGGGAAAAATGTATCCCACTCACTCGCCGTAATGAGTTAAAATCGCAGTAATGTCAAAATGCGTCTAGTTGCGGTTTGCATTCAACTCGCGTAAATCGGATTATTGAATCCGGATTTGCATCTGGAAATTTTTGCGCCGAATCGACCGCAGGTTCTATATCCGGAAGTTTCTGATTCATAAAGCACGCGACATATGCACTCGCACCGAGTGCGAAGGTGCCGTGACTGGCTCGATAAACCGTCATTTTTCGCTTTTGGGTCACGACTTTTTTTTTCCAGAAACTCTATTTAATTATTGTTACTCGATATAATTAGCATCGAGTTACGTTGAAGTAACTCGGATACAGTACAGTATTTATTTTATTACGGAGGAAATCGTAAGCAAGCCTTTTGAATACGTTTTGAACCAACTTGCGTTATTAAATCAAGGCTGTTTTATTTAAGATACTTTTCTGCGATGCATGTTTTTTGTATTGTATTGTATTAATAATACGAGCATACGCTGCATTTTTTTCTACATTTTGATGATTGTCGCTTTATCTGCGTATTTTGCCACGTATATATTTTATGTTTGTTGTACATTTATGTATTCATTGCGTTCAAGTACTGTGCCTTTTATGTCAGACGACAGCTTTTACATTTTCAACTTTAATAAACACATTCACAAATCGGAGCTGTACGAAAGAATTTTCTCCCTTCTTTATTCATCCCATATTTTCTTTTATTTACCAATTATTATAAATCGTTACTCTCATTTCCTAAATGAAAATCTCGGAGATTCGAGCCAATATAATCACGATCTCTGATTCTTTCACATCTTTTTTCATGAATTCGCAGAATGACCTTTAACCCGAATTGCCTTCATTCGAACTCGTAAATAATTCCTGACGTATCTAATCCGAAAGAAGAAATATCTTCTTGGCGACATGTCCTTGCGAAGGATATTGGACTTTACTTTTGTGAACTGTGTCAAACATTTTCTTCTTACGTAAGGATAACGAAATAAATTGGATTAGTCCCGCGCTCCTAAATTTATTAAAATTTATGCCAATTACACTCTGCGCCCTAATATTACCTTTCCTCTTCCTTCCTTCTTCACTTTTACTTCCGCGCTTTGCGCTTTAAATCCTACAATAGATTTATAAAAAGTTATTACCTTTGGTATAATATTTGAGAGTAATATCTGAGAAACTCAGAAACCTCTAGACTTTCACGGATTAGCAGGTTCATTAAACTTGTATTACTTCGAAGATATTTGTATTTCTTTTAGAACGGAATATTGACTTTTTATTATGTACGTAGCGTAGAAATGATTGAGATATTCTTGTATTATTACTAATTTTCGCAGATTTCTTTCGGTTTTTATTCAAAGGATTGGAAAAATGATTAAAATATTAATTTCATTACCGACGAAATAAAAAGTACCCATCTTCTTTAATCATTCCGACCTCGACTATACATATATACATACTCGTTATCGCTTTGCACATTATGACACTTCACTTAGCTTCATATACCTTCTATATGTTTCCCCAATATCTCATAACGTGCCCAATTTAACGATAACTTCTTCAAATTTGGCCATCTTGGAGGGAGTTTCTAATAGAATGCTAATACGAGACGCGAGCTACTTCTCCATAGAGACAAGTAATAGTTTCGTCGAGTCTATCCGCCGCGTCGCGTCGCACCGCGTCGCACCGCGCCGCATCCCTTCCGCGAGTTAGCAAGTGTGTCCTAAAGGGCCATCCGGCCACCACACGTGGGCCACTACACGCTCGTGCACCTATAATACACATCCAGGCGTCGAGACGCGCCTGGAATCGGGTGACAATAGACGCGTCGGGAAATTGAGTTGGCACTGATTAGACATTGCCGGCGTGCCGTCGTGCCGCGACGGTTCGTTGGAATCTACTCCGGCATACCCGGGGAGTCCAATTCCGCCTTGGAGGCCGTTCCGATATTACTCAAGACTTTAAATCAAGCCCCCGGGTGCCTGCGTTACCGGTCTCGCTGCGGAACGTCGCCGACGGCAAGAACGTATACTCGCGCCCGGAATTAAACGCATCGCGCCGCGGGAAATGAGTTTCGTTGCGGCGTGGAATATCTCGAATACCGAAATGCTTATTCCAAATGTTCTGATATGTCTTGACGAGAATCGCTCTCGCGTGCGCGCGACCCGCTACTCATTTATTTTATATATATATATATACTTATGTATACATATATGTATGTACCTATAATATAGCGCAGTATCAGTTGACACTTTTTTGGAAAAATTTTTAAGCTTTGATTAATGCAGGATTCGATTAAAATTGTCTGAAAGATGTCTCTGGTCCTATAGTAATTGGATTTGTACGAAATTAAACGATAAATTTATTTTTATATATGTAAATAAGTGTACACGATAGATGTACAACGTACAAGACAAGTAGAAGAATTTAATTTAATAATATGACTTCAGAATGCTTTTATTTCGATCGTATCGTCACCAGCCTATTTCCCACGTGCTGTATCGTGTTAAATCGCTGCATAATTTCTATATTCCATAAATTGCATCGAGCTGCTTCCAACGTTATCAATTTTGTGCAGATACTGGTTGCGCACGCTGCCAGAATATTATCGGCCCATCCGGAAATTCTGACGAACGAAGCGCTTCGGGCAGCCCTCATATTTTCAAGTTTTACATTTGGTAGAATATGCGGTCGTTAAATACTAGCCATCGATCAGTATGACAATTTTCGATTTATCGAAAATGTCTCGAATTATTCAGATGATTTTTCGCGTATTGATCGTGTCGTGCTCGTCTCTCGTGGTTTTTTTGCCTATTCGTCACGATGCGTGTAACGAACTAGTATCACTATAAAATGCATAAGAGGAAAGAATTTAGGAATTTATGCTCATGTATTAATTTTTTGCTGGTACGCTTATTATGGCAGCTGAAAGTCTTTTTTTGGCAGCTAAAAGGGAAAAATTATCGATACGCGAGAGTCATTTTAATCCAGATATTGAAAGAACGGCATATTTAATATAGCGTATTTTGCCGCGCGAGTGAAGATGAGAGCTTTCCGCAGTTATTTCAACTACTTTTTTATTAACGAATAATAAGACCGCAAAGCGACGTAGTTGTAAAAAGCGTCCGTGGTTTCTGTGCACAAAATTTAATTATCACGTACTTGCCCCGCTCATATTTGCATGAAGCTTTGCCCTTTTGCAAAGTATGGGATTGCAGATTATAGCTTCACGTGAAAGGAAGAAAGATCTTTTAGATTTTGCGTGTTACCTATTTAATACCTGTTTATACTTTTGCGACTAATATGTATGTTTGTAATTGCACAAATTTCTATACCGTTCAATACACTGTTTCGCAAAATATTCAAATGCTAATATTTGAAAGCATTAAAATGTATTTATTGAAATGTATATTTTGAAGAAAAATAAATTTAAAAAATCATTTTGCTATTAAGAATCCAAAATCTACATAATCTCACAAATTCAATTTTTATTCTCTTACACATATAAATTCGATTTGACTTTATGCGACAACTGTGTTAAACGGCAGCGCTTTACATCATTCAATTGTAATAAATAAATTATATAAAAATAAACATATTAAAAAAATATATATATTAAATTGATTTTAATTTATATATCACTCATAAACGGATGCTACTTCTTTGTACTGTAGCGTAACAATTTTCTTTCGTAATGTTAGTAAAAGATAAATGTTGATAATTTTATTTTGAAAGAAATGCTATTAAAATATCCAATGTAAAAGTTAATTCTCACGGAAATATATCTCCCATTTCTTGTCTTTTTTGAATTCAACGTATCGTAATAACAAGGACAAGGATGAATAATATTCACATTACTTGAGAATGACTTTCCCGACGAGGATGATCGAAAACGGTCAGAGAAATCGATCGAAAGGTCCCGAACCTTTTTATCTCCGTGATCCTTGTTGACGTGGACTACATGACTTTTCTTATGCGCGCGTTATATATAATATATTTGATACGATATGAGGCCGCAGAGCATGGGCCGAGGGACCAGTAAGCTCGTGAGAAAGATAACCCTGTGGCTCGAACCCTCCAGCGTTATGCCGATAACGGAAACCCGTTTCCGTAAACCAATGTTCTCCTCAGACCCTTTGGGAGTAGGTACGTAATCTATTTCAGCCCTTACGAGGATTACGCGGATTTTACCGTGTTCTCCTTGCGAAGACGAAACTGTCCCCATACCGCACTAGACACATATATGTATATTGTACGTATAGGTGGCCGAGTTATTCGTACGGAGAATTAAATTCGCCTTCGTCCTGGCTTATGCACGGATTTCAGTGAGCGTCAAATTTACGCCTTCGAATGCAGTCACAATAACGAGAGGAATTTGCGAGTTCTCGTAAGGTACAGTTAACGATCGAGATTTCAGAATAAAAAAACTCTCATGACTCTTCAACAGTAGTGCTTTCTGGAAGCTCCAGGGAAATATGCAGAGTACGCAAGAATATATGATTTCGCGCTGTAATAATTTCCTAAATATTTAAGTTAATGTATGAGAGAGCCACGCGTTTATCTCAACGAATGACAAATTTTATAAAAATATTGCGTAGTTGACTAGCGTGAGCGCACGTAGTAACCTTACGTATGACGTGCACGAGCGCCAGTCAGGATTCTTGAGCGCATGAATCCCGGGATTCTTGGCAGCGTGAATCCTTGAATATGGATATGAGACTGGAGAGTTAGGCCCTGTGGTGGTCAGCGGCCCACTGTTCCGTATAATTCTGGACATACCGCGGAGCGCATGCCTCTCGCCTTGAATTCGAATCCGTACTTTGGCACCGGTTGCGGCTCTCCCGAGATTGCGGGTGTCTTGAGAATCTCTCTCTAATATTATCGATAACATGTTGGAATTTTTCCCGAAATAACCGCCAGTGGAATAACAATATCCATTTTAAATTATAGATAAAAATAATAGCTTTAGATTAAATTCTACAATAGCAGGGTATCATCATGGTTGCGTAACGTGTCATTCTGGAATTCTTAAGTTGAGTGAAAAACGTCGTAAATTGTATTACAGAAAATAAATGTGTACGGAAGTCAATTTTGCTTTAGTCTATCTATCGGAAACTCAAACTTGCTCGCTGTTTGTTCGAAAGGATTCCGCAGATTCGCATAGGGAAAGAAATCGAGGGCGAAGGAAAAAAAAGTGTCGAGCTTTAGCGCGTTCACAAAGTTTCGCTGAATAGCAGCGGACACGACGAGCACGGATTCTCTCTCGTATGTTTGAGGACCGTATTTTTTTTTTGCACCACGACAGTGCGAGCCGGCTAACAGAATCCCAGAAAGTTTGGTAGAGCGCCAGATTATGATCCACTATGCTATACATTGTGCCGATCGCCGACGCGGACCGCGACCGGTGAGTGTAACCTGGTTTTCGTCCAGTTGTCTGCACCAGAAGTTAGCGAAACTTTCGAAATAAAAAGGATCGGATTAAATTATCACTTCTTTTCCCCGAGCTCGAGTCGGGTCGTCTTTCTTGCGTAATTTTTCGTGAAAACGTCAAATTGCATTTTTGATCACGATTTTATTGCATGTTCACGTGTCGTACACGTATAATAAACTCGATCTACTCCGTTTTTATTTCTATGTAACAATTAATAATTAACTACTTTTAAGAGTACAAATAAAATATTAATAAATTACCTTACGGTTATTCCATTGTTGCTTGATGGTTCCTCTCCTTTCCCTTGGCCCTTCATTGTTGCTCCTTTATGGCACTCACAGAACACACACTTACGAAAACACAATTAAATCCGATGTACACTGATTACCATGTGATAATTACGTAGCATATTAAATTTCCGATAATCACACGCATTTGCACTTCACTATTATATGTACATCGCTATGGAATAACGCAAGAAAAGATAGTCCACTGCGATCCGCTTGACACTTGCAACATATAAAAAATTTAAGCGTGAACGACGAAAAGTTTTAATAAATTATCGATGTGCAAATACCGAATTTATGTTACGCGATTGACATATTAAAATATTTAAATTAATCGCTACTACACTGATACAAACGCAAACAGCGATGCCGCTTGATACAAATCTACATCCGCATCGTACCGATTAATAAAGTCAAGTTAAGATTGATTAAAATAAATTGTCCAAAAGTGTGGAATTAGTATTCAATATTGCATATACATTTGGAATGCATAAATTCCGCAAAGTACGCGAGGTATTATTAATAGAACGAATAGATTGACATCATAATTTTCCAGTGCTTAAATGACTCGCTCTAGTGAATTATACATTATTCTACGACCTCGATTCGAGAATAGTGAACAAATTACATTTATATCGACAAAAAATTCAGAGAACGACAAGAGATATATCCAAATCCACGTCTCGTTAAAGGAATAATTATTGCTTTTAAATAACGCGAGAAAATAATTTATAATTTTCATCTCGCGATATCTGTCTCTGTCTCAGATGAATAAATCACGTGAAATATCTGCTTTAACAAATAGCAGTCACCTCAATACGCTTACGGCCGTGAAAATAAATTAATCACACAAACTGACACTTGATAATTCACTAAAAATGATCGCGTTTTGAAAAATAATAACGAGACGAAACACAGGACACCACTTGCCTGTTCGAGCCTCGACGAGGAACTGACTAGCCGGGTGACCTTGTGGTGTATAGCGGCGAAGAACGAGCGCCAGCCGATTCATCGTCGCTACGAAATATTGTAAACACTAAAAAGATGTGACCTTGTGTAGACAAGAGGCGAGGAACGAGCTCGAGCCGGAGTTTCGTCGCTTCGTCGAAATATTGTAAGCAAGCTAAAAAAGACGTGCCAGGATTCTGTTTGTAAGATAGACATCTATCGAATATTCTGAAAGACACTCAATGATCGTCCCGTGGTCAACTGATCGCGTATAATTTGAAAATCACTGTGACCTGCACGACGTATTCATATAATAATTTTCGCGATTCCAATTAATATCTAAAATATGCTATTAAGATATGTGGTAATTGTAAATTCCACAATAGAAATCCTAGTATATTCCGTACTACATATCCCGGACTCGATGTATGCTCGAAATTCGGTATCAGCGCGACCTGCAATTTAAATTCACTAATCCAACGATACTAATTACCTCGCCCGAGAGATTTCCAGGTCTGCGGCGTCTTCCATCGTATCTCCGGTTTGTTCCACTTTCGAAAGTTCCCATTGACAATTAATCAGCAGTTCCGAGGAACTGCGCGACAAAGCGCAGATACGTTTCCCACGGCGAGAGCGTTTCGGACTAAAGGTAAATTTGTCGCCGAGCGTTGGGCACAGAGCGATGCTAATAAACGGCCGCGGCTAGCGCAGTTTACGAAGCGGGGGAGGCTCCATAAATGCCGGACGAATCGTGAATGAGATTAGCCCAGTTCCACGGGTGGTCCGCGAGTCGAAATTTTGCGAAACTGTTACGGCTGCACGCTGCTCGTCGAGATGGAAAGCGGACAGCGCCTGCAAGCTCCCCCGTCCCCCTTTGCATCCCGACGCTTTTATACGCACGCTGCTAGTGCGATTACACGGCTTAGATTCTGCGATTACTTCCAGATTCAGGTGAGAAAACTATGCAGAATTTTCCACGTTTGTCGTAATATTAATTGCATACTAACTTGGGATTGCTTGTAGCAATTTAAATAATGGATTCAACTGCTTAACGCCGTTTTAAGCTCTCGATATATCAGATTGAATTTACTTTTACTTTGTCAAAAGATTTTATTTTTTCTTCTTTGTATCTTTTTCTATCTGCAGTATACACCAATAAAGAATTATTTTGATAATTGAAAATCATTTTTCTTTATAACTAAATTTGAATTGTTTGTACTAATAATTTCTTTTTTTTTTTCAAGTTACGACAATAATTATAAATGTTATAATATAAAATTTAACATTATTTTTGTTGTAATAATATCATGCGTATTAGAATAACGATTATAGATAAATAAACTTTTATTCTACTTTAATTATATTTGAACGCTTTTGGAAATTGTTACTACGTAGATCAATTTTATCTATAATTTTCAATCCCCAAATTTCTTTTCTATCGGTTATATGATCCAGGCGAGAGTTGGTCGCAAAATAGCGTCATGTCACACTCGTACTATTTTACAAATAAACGTACAATATTACCATTGCTTGCTACACGTGACATTCAATTTTATGTGTGCGAGAGTAAAATTCGTTTCGATATTACTCTTCCAATACCATGAAACTCGATGTCGAACGCTATCCGTTGACCCACAAGAGATTAAATTGCAAAAGCTTTTCATATTACGTTACAACAGAAATTAATGCAATATGTTTCACGATTTAAAATTTACCGATATATATTATTAATTCTGCAATCGAAAGCTAGAAGCATATATCGTAATTGCAAGTTTTGCAAAGTATAAGAAATTATTATTTATTATTACAAAGATAATTAAAATTGTCTGGAAGACGACAAACGAAACTTTTTTCCCGAATTGATAAATTGATAAATAAAGACGAAAAATTGCAATAAAAGGTACAATACATTTACTATAAGATTAGCTTTGTTACGCGGTCAAAATTTTTTCCATCGTCGAGTGTGCGTAAATTACGTGTTATCGCGCAATTTCAGTTGCCTAATAAATCATGAATCACGCCCTGCTTGTTAGGTACAGATATGCCTTGTTTCGCTCATCGTTTATGTCATTAGTCTTATACTATTCGCCCTAACAATGTGTTTCTCTCTCTCTCTCTCTTCGTCTATCAGACCCCTCCCCCTTCTCTGCACGCATACGCGTTTCCAGTTCGTTGAATTGGCTTCGTTATATCGACGGGACCTCAATTCCCAATGCGATACGAGCCAATTTGTATCCTCCGGTGACCCGGCGCGTCTACCATAGGCCACACTGACGATGTGGATGCCGTCTAATGATCGAATCCTGTGTATCTGATACGAACGTGCTGACGGATTATAAACTTCGACGCATCCTCCCTTTACGCGTACAAACACGCGCGTGCATCTCCGATATTGTAGATGCATTCGAGCATGTATTTTGGGGCGCTGACTTTATACGCGGCAGCCGTTCCGATACAATTCCTTGCCATCGCCGACCCGTCGATTGTATCGATTTATATTCGCAAAGGGACACGTGTATTGGCTGGAGTCTCTCTGCGAGAAGTCACCGAGTGTAAATGAAAATTTAGATTATCGCATTTAATACGCATCACACACCGTTATGCTTTGTCACGCTGTTTTTTTTTATTTTTTTTAAAGGTTTTTCACAGATAAAAGTAATGGAATATCAGGAGGATAAGAAGAACAATTCGGAAACGTTTGCCTTTAATTATTAAACAGCCAATTTAGGATATATATAATTTTGTAAATTATATATATAATATAATCTTGCATTTTCCTCTCTTTCGATACTGATTAGATTATCTAATTATCGTATGTATGTANATACATATATTTCAGATTCGCCGAGACAATTTCCGATAGAGGCTCAGATTTCTTCAATTTCAGAAATTTCAAAGAGATTACCACATCGCAGGAAATCCATTTGCAATTCTACTCTTCATCATTATCATGATAATTTTTTTAAACTCACCCCCCATTGCATATTTCTTGGAAAATTGTAATTCCAGATTTTCGCATTGGAATTACCCCCTTTTACATTTTCCGATGTCCGTAAACTTTTCACGCTTTACACCCCGATATCGATTATTGTATTTGCATAAGCGGTCTTCCTTATGAAAAATAGGGTGGATGTCTATAACAATGCTTTTTTTTTATCGGAGTTTTCTCTTCAAAGTTGCGAGATGCAGATGAGTGCGGCGTAGCGCGTAGCTCGGTGCATTTCCTTGTTGCATCGCCGTTGCGCTCCATATACGAGACCGGGTCGATATTCGCAAAGGGATTCGCGATATCCGATCAAGCTTGTCGACGAGATACCGTCGTGCTACGTCGACCTACCTTGCCCGCAGTTTCACGACTCCCATGGATTTTCGTTTCACTTACAGGGATTGAGAAACCGGTCTTACAGCCAGCATTACGATCGCGAGCGCGAATGAAATTGTGATTTTCGGATGCCGAGACACGAGACACGTTCTAAATTGTTTCCTTTTTGAGGGCGCGCAGCGAGAGCGACTCGTAAGAATGTCTAAAAGCATGGACGCAATTGTACGTTCGGCAGACAATTTGTGTGATATTATCGACTTCTTCGTGAAACGTATTTCTCTTTCAATGTGGAAGTCGAAAGAAATTGAATCTTACCGATAAGCTTATAACAAAAGTGAAAGATCATGAATAGATACGTGATAAAAAGTTATTACATTACGATATTTTAGAAATCAAGCGTGTAAACTTTTCTCATTACCTATAGAAGTGTGCCCGCCTATTCTGATTATGATAGAGACCAAGTTATTTCGTTTATAAGATCGAGGAAATTGTAATGATAAATTCTTACAAGCGTCTTTACAGAGAATATTTTACTAATTAAAATGCCAAATATGTAATAAACACCACATTTTATTCTTTGGAAGATCGAAACTAGAAATAAAATAAATAAAAGTGAGTTTAAATAGAATAAATAAAATTCTTTCTGATATTTTATACGAAAAGATTGTATCATATTACTTGACTTAATATATTTTATATTTTCTTTACTTCAGAAGAAAATTATTTTTAGCTTAAGTGTAACGTTTATGTGTCACGGTTCTGCGATTAATTTCATTAAGGAATTGAAGTGGAAATTTAAACGAATAGTTGTTTATCACTGACGTGACAAGCGACGATTATGTTTCAGACTACGTGTGTGTGTGTGTGTGTGTGTGTGTGTGTGTGTGTGTGTGTGTGTGTGTGTGTGTGTGTGTGTGTGTCTAAGCGTGCTATAATATATAAATCCACAAGATGTAAATCCGCGACGTATTCTTGATGAAAATGATGGACACGCATACGCGATGAACACGGCAGGGCAGGTATGCATCCTAAACAGTTGCGGTTTCTAGTGAGATACATGACAAAGGTTCATTTACGAACAGATGAAATCGACGGTGCCAGAGAGTGCCGGCGGTGCCATCGGCTACGCTAGGAAGTAATTGACTCGGGAATGAGCAGTCACATGGTACGCGGATCGTCGGGACGTGTTCGCGTCCCGCGGCATCTGGCAAACGGGCGCGCACGACAGCAAGTTTCTAATTTATTTAGTTTGTGCGCTAAACAAGAGTTATATGCCGTCACACCTCCCCTCGTCGTTTACGGCGAGGCTCTCCGTAAACACGCGTACATAAATGAGCATAAGCTTCGCGCGCAAGAACCATATGAGGAGAAATCGCGAATGATGTCACTCGCGTTAACGAGGAGAGTCGAAATGAACGCAAATCACACATTAATCAAATATTATGTAATAATACACTTTCGCTCATAGAAAAATTAAAGAGAATATTAATATATAGATATATATAAAGATTTTAACAAGAATTTTTATTTTATGATATAAAATGGATCACATTTAACTTACTTATATTTAATTTTTAAAAACATTCAGCGTTAAATTTATACAAATTAATAATTAATGTAAGTTAATATAACTTACTATCGATAGCACTTTCTTGAACGTTTACACTTTCCGAATTTAATACCGAATCGATGGACCGTTTTGTATTTTGCATACCGCAAGAATCCGCTCGATATTTTTCATCACATCAAATATATCTACAACAATGAATGCCGTGGAAGCAATAACGCGCGATCGGGATGCAAACGCCAAGGAAAAATATTCTAAGCAAGATAGAGGACGGATATCGATGAGTTGTGAGGATCGGGCTGGCAGGACCACTACCGAAAAATTCCGTTGGTATTCAATGGGCCGTCACCGGAATTCAATAGTTTCTCGATATAGTACGCCGGAATATTACGAAAATTTTGTAACCAATTTCCATATGAGAGAGAGAGAGAGAGAGATTCTGATTGTATATGTACTGTCCGCAGAAGGAATGCATTAAAATGGTGTGCAATTCATGTTGAAAACAGATTTGCGGGAAATAGAAATATGTATAACGCATGATTAATATCTGCGTTATTACGCGCGTTGAAATTAATTTGCACTTATAATCAAATACTTGATCTACGACGATTTTAAAAGCAAAGGTTCCAGGTTGTAATAAAATCGAGAAATGACTAACATTCACTTTTAGCTGAATTAAAAAAAGAAGAGTTGAATTTTTCTATTTTAACATTGTTTTTTAACATTAAAAAATGCTTGAAGAATTAGGCAATTAATTTTACTTATTAATGCATAATAATAAGGCATGGAATAAAATCATGCATTTGACCATTGGAAAAATTTAGAGACTATGAATTTTAATTTTGTACGCAACACACAATAGGAAATATTACATTATTAAAAAAATTAAAAAGTAATATAAAATATAAAGTGCGCGCGCAAAAGTAAAACGTGGAATAGTATGCGGGAATGTACAACGTCATGACGAACGAAAAGTGCTTGGCAGAGGACAGATATATATAGACGTGCCAGACGAATGATGTTCCTCCCCGGTGTCTTCCACCCAGCTCAAACTTGACTTGTCGTTCGACATTTTTTTTCACCGTGTCCGTGCCGTTCGCTTCTCTCGTTCGACAGATATAAAAATTCAATTGCCACTCAGGTGAGGAGTGGCTCTACTATCCTCGCCTATCTAGTCCGCGCTGCAAGTTGGCCAATTTCCAAGCCTCGGCGGAGCGAATATCTCTCGGTCTCGGTCGCCCACCCCGCATTTCACCCGTCTGCCTTTTGACTTTTTTTGCTCGCGCGCACGTAATTCGCAGGCGGAAGTGCGTTACTGGGATGCAACAGAGCGATTTTCGCGGCGTGTTTGCGCATCGACGTATCGGTCGTCTATCTGTAACGAATTTTTATGAAAACGCCGACGCGCGCACGTTCGATATGCCGCGCGAACATAAAGCGTGAAACGTGACGTTCTGCAGGAATATTGGCGGGTAGTCAATTATCGGTTGCACTAGCTGCGCATCTTTTCAAAACAGCTTTCTCCTCTCCTTCTCTCTCTCTCTCCCTCTCTTTCGCTTTCTCGTAAAAATCGGTTTTCAAAATTGAATTATTCGCTGCACAAAGAGCACGCATCGCGAAACGAAATATTTCGCGATGCGTGCTAAAAAAAGATTTTTCTTTATCCTTTATTGCGCCTATTTCTATTATTAATGCATAATTTACTTTTAATAAAATTTTCCTATTATGAAATATTTTATTTTTATATAATATATAGTAAACAATTATTGATTTAATAGCGAAACAGTTTTGCAATTGTGTGTCTCAGAAATTAAAGTAATCAATTTTATTTTTGTAAATTTTTTAAATTTTAATATCAAAATAAATGATTAGTTTATAACTTCATCAATTTTCTCTACTTTTTATTTCAGTGTTGATCGATTTTGCTGCTCAATTATTCCATCATCTAAAATATATAACGTAAAATTTAATTAGTAATAAAACAAATAAACTTTTCTTTTATGAACTGATTTCTTTCAGAATTAGAGTAATACATTGCAAACCTATAATTACAAAGCACAACTCAAAGATTGTTATTTATAATCCATAAACTGAAATCTTTTTAGAGAGAGAAATCGAGAAAAAGCTTTTCTTAATTGTATATATGTTAGTTTAATCCAATATTTGAAGCAATATATGTGATGTAGTTTTAAAAGTGTGTACATACATATGTGCAGCTTATCGAAAGTTCGTGTAAGATCAGAAAATCACGTAATTAACTCAAGCCGCATTTTGCGAGTGCCTTGACATCCTCGAGACGCTTTCATCGATGATACTTTAATTTCAACAAGTTGCTAATTGCCATCCCGTGGCTTCTTGGCGGTGATCGAAACAGTTCAAGCGCAAACTACGACGGAGACTTCATCATGTCACAAACGCGTTCCGCACACAAGCAATATGATGATGCTCAAAGTCGAACTTACCTCGATAGAAGAGAGGAAATACGCTAGCGTATTCGAGAATATGGCTTCTAGAAATGACTGCGTGCATTTATCCTTATTGCAAATAGCTTAATTAAAGATTGATAACGTTATGAGCTTTTATTCAATTACTGTTGCGTTTAATATTCGTATAAATTATTTGACAAAATTGTCTCAATGTAATGTAGCCTTATTCGGACAAATGGCCGATATTTCACGAAATATTATAAAAAGGAGCCGTTAAAATTTGTGTTATTGTAGTTGTGAATAAATGTCGAATGTTAAAATCGTACCAATACGAAAAATTTTAATTATTAGTATTGATAATATATAACTATTATCTCCGAAAATAAATCAAGCAAAGCATAGCATAGCGCCCACAAAAATTTTCAAAAAAATTGTTGGGCTTTATATATCTACATTTGTTGCTATATATTTTTAATAATAAATGATTCAATGTCACACAAGGAGCTACAATGGCGTAATATTTTGTAACATGGTTTCGAACCATACTTCCACATTTTCACTTCTGGTCTGGCATGACTCCAACAAATCCTAGAAATCTCAAAAGGATTACTGCTGTGGCCGACTATCCTACATGTAAGGATATTCCAAAAGAAATACGTACGTTGATGGGTGAACAGAAGAGCAAACCGAACAAAGTTTCGCACAACATATTGCTAGTTAAATATCATAAATATTCATAGCAATTATTTTTTCAACAATTACAATTTTTTAATAAATGTTCGAGTAATTAATTTCATTAATCCTTTAACCAAAATGTTTGATTAAAAGTTTTTGAAAAAGTGAGAAAAATATATAAAAATCTCAAAATTTTTCAATTTATTTTATTTACAATAATGATTTGTCTCTAGAAGGAAACAGAGTAAACAATAATATCTATTATTCACAAATGATATAAAAATATCAAAAAGTATTAACAATGTTTGCTTTGATTCTTTTTAACAAGAATATTTCTCGTTCAATACGTATTATAGATATTGCACAGTATCTCGGAACAAACAAGATATCATATCCAATAGTTATTTACTTTGTTCTGTTAATGTTAAGCTGTATTACAACAAAATAGATGAACGATTGATATTTATTTATATGCAACATAATACGAAAAGTGGTCCGGAGTTCGTCCATCATGCACACACACGTCGCGCTCGAATTCGTTTACTTTCGTTTTATGTACATGATGCAACGTGCAACGTGCAATCCCGCGGGAGTCGGCTGAGGGTTAAGTAGGTGCCAGGATGATACCAGGCAGCCAACGAATGCTTCGGCAGTAAGGCACGATGAGCGTCTGACGGTTCTTCCTTGGAGGATTTGGCGCCGTGCGCGTCATTCCGAACACAAAACGTGACGTCGCATATTCAGTATCGTGCAGTATCATATCCCCTTTGCCTCGTCCTCAGGTTGTCCTCTGTCTGTGTAGACTCCTTTGTTATCCTCGTGGTATCTTTCCCTTCTTCTCCCTTTCTCTTTTATCGAGGACTGCTTACGCGCCTATCGGATTTGCGCGGCGAAGTGGTGGAGCTCAAGACCCTCGCGTGTCATCCAAGTGGTTTAGGCTGATGTGGTTCGTTCAGTTCACAGAGAATGGATCCTTTATCTCTGTGTGCGTAGTAGATCAACAAGGGGAGAAAGAAGTCTTAATGTCGAAAGTTTGCGTACTCCAGCTTAGAGATAATTGCATGCGAAATCGCCTTGAAACCGTTTATATTTGAGAATTTGAAGCTACTACCTAAGCGAGGCAAATATTTTATAAGTGGATCTAATATACATATAACTACTTGACGCAACATCAAATTCTCATTAAATCATATCCAGCACAAATCTATATGCAAAAATACATATTATATGTTATAGAATTGAGAGTTAAAAATAAACGATTAATATGCTTTAGATAAAATTATATCTGTGATTTCCTCATCTTTTATATTATTCTTACATTTACCTAATCCTTAAGAATCGTAAACGTTATGCTTTATTGTTACGAACGCAACGGAGTCAACGGAGTCACGAAGCGGCAGTACATAATCCTGCGGGATACGAGCTGCGTCAAGTATCATGCAATGTCTTGGAACATCATCGAATAATATCGGGTTCGTAGATCGTTGAGTACCGATTTGTACACTACGATGTGCATAATAGTGCGCAAAAATTTCCTCGTTGACGAAAAACGCTCGAGTGTTGTGCACGACAACATACGTTTAAGTACACGTTTGGATATACGAGGTACTTTATCTTCATTCGTAGGACAGTAACCGTAAAATATAGAAAAACAGATATATAACCGCATATTGTCTCGATTACTCATAAAACTGTAATTAAACAACAATTAATATGTGACATATTAAATTTAGTAATAACTTGACAGTTTGTTGGATGTAAGTACATAATAATTTCTTGTTTATTATCAGTCTTGTCATATTCGCGATTAATATTGTGAACTCTACAAATAGCGATGCTTAAATAATATTTGCTGACGTTAAATAATTATAATATTCAAAGATGTAATTTATATTTTCCAATTTGGAAAGTTTAATTTATGTATCTATAATTTTCTTTCTCTTAATTTTTTTAATTTTATTTTTTTTCTTTCCAGTTATTATTTCTGTGACTCTAGAAGAAAAAAATTGTAGAAATGTTATATAATTATATAAAGTCTCTCTGTTATAGAATCTAACAAACAAGTACTATTTTATTGTATAATTTTATAATACAGATATTATTTGTAATTACCTAATCTAACCGGCTTCATATCAAAATTCCATGCAAATTTAAAACTAATCAAATTCGCCCTGATTATCTTATCACAGTCGGTTACAAAGAGAGCGTGTCTCTTATGTAGGGTTTTTCAAATTTCTAATTGCAATTGATTGGATGGAAGTATAAATATTAAAAAAACATTCCCACTAAAAATCGGGATAACACTCAAACACCGGTAACACCGATGATCACACATAGATCATTACATTTGAAGCAGATGTTGGTGTGCGTAATTTCCGTGATATTTCTTTTATTGTCTATGATAATTTTTCTCATAAATTCTTATCATGCGCTTTTTATCTTCGTGAAAAGATTACGAAGAGGCTATTTATCTTCGGGTACGTCGCTTTATCTCTTTTTCGGTGCTGGCGTCATGATTGTCACGACGACATAGAAAATGCCGCTTCTCCATCGCTGCCGATATTAGGATAAAATTGAGGAACACTAAGAAACGTTCAAAGTTAACGATAGACATTATTTTGCTATCTATCTAGCGATGATCTTGTAAGGTACAACTTTATTTATCTTGTGACGATAGACATTTAGCGCTAGTGCCGTCAGAGAGAGAGAGAGAGTAAATCTCGTTTTCAGAATGTTTATAAATTACGGTTTTGTTAATAAATAATTTTTGTTCTCTTGGATTTTATTCCATAATCTAAAAGAAACCATTTATAATTTTACAGCATCCAAAATATCACAACAGTAAGTACGTGCATACAACGTACATTCTCTAGAGAATACACGTTGTGTAACAAAGCGTTTATACGCGAGATACAACTGGGAAGTCATCTTCTTGGAAGGCCATTACACAAAGGAGTTTTCGCAGCTTGCATACGTTTCAAGAGAAAAATTTTCATACAAATGTTGACTTGCTCGTAATTGACCACACGTTCTTTGAATTAAATATTTGAGTTAATATTGTCATTTCGGAGGAAAAAATCGAGACCATGCCCTTAATAGACATATTATTAAAAAGTCAAATATGTAATTCCGTTATAAGTATGTATTATTGGCCGCGAATAATAAAGCTCGCTGCAAATTGTTCTCGAAATTTATTTATAAGAAATATATACATAAATTGTGTGTGTCAACGCGCGCGAGAATAAGGCTGCAGTAACATTACGTGACATGTGCAAGGGTGAACGACAGAACGAAACATAGAAGGGACGCGCGTGTGCGTATTTGTGCCAGTGCGAGAGGTGAACGAGAGCGGAAATGAGAAGCGCGAAGAGAGTAAATAATGTGATGAGAGAAAGAAGGAGGATGGCAATCGAACGCAAAGATGGAGCAGGAGGATGAAAGAGTGAGAACTGGATAACGGTATGACCCACATTTGGCCTACGGGTCACAGTAGACTACTGGGGCTATTGATTCGGTTCGTTCTTAAACACAGTCTCCCTTTCATTTCGTTTCATCTTTTCTCTTTTCCTCTCGAATCTCGATGATTACAATCATTTCGCTGGCCGATGGGTTGTCCACATAATCCGAATGTCGGTCTATTCGTGAAAAATTATATCCCATTTATGATGTCGATAAATTCTTTTAACGCAGACTTTAAAATAAAAAATTGTTTATACCATGAAATTTTTTATGTTTTTTATACTGTCTACTAGGTAAAATGTCAATGTCGATGAAACACATTCACAGAAACAATGTTTTAAAATTACAATGTATATTTGTATTCTTTGGGTTTTTACATTAATTTGATTAACTTTTTCGCATATATTTCACGATGTTAATTAATGTCATGGAAAACTGTGTCTGTTAAAAATAGTTAAAAGCATAAAATATCGTAGATGACAAAAAATAAATCGATACAGCGGTATTTAATATTTTTATAAAGATTAGAATATTCATTAAATATCTCACATTACGTATATTATTATACCGATTAATGTATCAGCAAAGAAAAATTTCATCAGCGACAAGAAAATGTACATATAGCTCCATCCTCATCTCATGTCTGCGTGTGCATGCACGTACTCATGAAACCCGATTCGCATGAGCATGGTAAAAGGTAAAAAGTCACGTTCGTCAATCTCCGGCTTTTCCTTTCAAGCAGACAGTACTTTAGACGAATCGGAAGATTAAAGCAGTATACTCAGTCGAATCCATTCGATCCGATGCAAGTTTGTGATATTCTTACGAGCGTTTGATTCTCTCGCGTTACTCATTTCGGTAACATTACTCCCGACGACGGGGAAATAGGTTATTTTTTCTCTCTCTCTCTCTCTCTCTTGTAATTCTCTCTCTGCACCGAAAATTTGTCACTTCCGCTTGGCACTTTGGCACACTCGGTCCACGCAAAAGTCTTTCCACGAGCCACGGCAGTAGAGCGTGGCCGGACCCGCGCGCTTCGTGCCGCGCCGCAATTGAACCACTTAGCTACTTTGCGAACGTTGTACTGCTAACCACCTGACGCGTTCCAAATTAAATAGAGAAAAACCCTGCGGAAAGTTCAACTCGCGGCCCCGAGCCGCTCCGTAAAAATAAAGCTTATTAACGCGCGGGATTCAGTTCTTCGCTACCTCCTGGGGGCGGTTAGAAAAACAGTCGACAGCGCCAAGTTTCTTCAACCCCGTCCTTAAAACTACCTTTAGATTACGCGTTTAATAATGTTACTGCAAACTTTAGGCCAACTTTGATCGTTTATAACGCGGGAACTGTTGTACGGGGACTCGGCATTTTTGTTTCAGGATTTTTGACTTCAATCTTCAGAATATGCTATCAAAACTATGTTGGTTGTGGGGCACCCCGGTGTAGTCACTCGTAAAACTTCTAAGTAGATTTAACGTAAAGTTCTCGCAACAGTACCCAAGTAGATAGCGATTTAAATCCTACATTTGTTTCGTACATTTATTTATTTACAAGTACATTTGTACTTGTTTGCGCGAAGCATCCCTGAATAATGAATTACGAGTGCTAAATACTTCAATTGTAGATAGTAATAACAAAGGGTGGTGTTTGTGCCAGAAACAATAGTGATCTAAACTAAACAACGGTTATTATACAAGATCCGCCGACGAACTACAATTTACGAATGTGTAATACGCTGTTTACGTTATAAACCGTCCGTCAAGTATGACGAAGACTATCAAAATAATGCGGACAACATGTATATACATATAAATAACGGCGTCGCGCGCGGTCAATTTCCGCACGAGCGTCAACGAAGGCTCAGTTATAGCAGCGTTACAGCATCGGCTCTTCGCAACCTGTCGTTCCGCGTAACGCGTGAGCGTTAACGTTAACTCCCGCCACGCCGGGGAATTCAATTACGAGATAAAACTCGAGGAACGATTTATCGCGCGATGGCCCGGCCGGATTATTTCGTAAAATAAACTCGTAAACGTACCGCGTCGACGACAAGTCTTCTCCTCGCGACATGCCGCGCATGAAATCGCGCATACATCAGCGGACGCTCTGGCCACTTTGACGCTACAATTATAATGAATCAGTTTGCAAATGAACGGAGTGTGATAGAAACACGCGGCCGGATAATCGATAGGTTTGCCGTTGGAAGCGACCGAATGGCCGATACTGCTATACATGTCGAAACCGGGGGGGGGGCCCGTATTTCAATCGGCCGGGAAATACTGGTGTGGCCTATAGGCTGCGTACCGATTGCCAATTCCGCACACGTACAAATGCCACGGTACACCAGTGTGTGTGTCATATTTGTTAATTGTAATCTGAACAAACTGTTGCGATGGGGTTAGATATTTTGTTATTTCGATTTTGTTACGGAAAAATTACTTAAAGATAATATTTCGCATATCAATCGAGTATTTGATTGACGATATTCATTGTTGTCGGATCAATGACCTGAATGTGCCCTGATCTGAAATTAGAATTTAAAAACTTTACTATCTTTCTCGTGAGAAAATTCTTATTTATTAGGTATGAAATAATACTAAATAAAATTATTAATAAATAATAAATTTTTACAATAAAAATTACTGAAAGAGAATGACTTAAGTTTCAAAATATTTGCAGTTGTTACATGTGGTTATGTAGCAATTTGGCACTATTTGGTTCAATTTGGTTCAATACCGTGCGGTGTGTATGTACATACGAGTCGAAAATATTTGTAACTATCGGCACATTTTTTTAGTGATATTTTTCTATTATTTTCCAATCACGGAAAAAATCGTAAAATAAAAGTCAATCGTTTCAAAATGAACGTGTTCTTAATAGTCTGGGTTTAAAACGAAAATATAAGCGTGAAGCGTATTCTTCTATAAAACTTGATTTACAAAACTGTATATTCGGATTGTCGCGAGCTCGTAAATGTTATCGTCCATTCTAATATATCTAATTATTATATCTGCATTATATTTTATATTACGTCACGTAATCACAAAATACCAATAAACAAATCATTTTTTACTAATTTTTATTTATAAATATTTTATAAATTTTTAATAATATTTAACAAATTTACTAATTTCTTATTAGATGTTATAAGTGTATATTCTGAAATATCCAATGTTTATAAAAAATTTGATAATATTGGCAGATAAATAATTGTAGCCATTATTTACGTGCAATTATTATATCTAGCGATCGTTTTCCTCGACCGCACGAGATCCATTGTATCAATAGTATTACACAAAATGATTTATTGCTGCGAACCCGCACGGAAAATTGCTCGCAAAAGTTACGATTCGTCAATCGGCTATCTACTTTTCTCTGCTGTTTCGCGAGACGAATTACACCTCGTGCTTTTTTATACCAAGCTCGCTAGTCGTGCGTGGATTTACGGTCGAGTCGAGCTCTGCATGGCAAGTGCATCATGTAGCACCTTTTTCCGGAATATTCAAGCCATCACATACATTTCTCCGGGAATCTGTAGAAAAAGCTTGAATATCAGCTTGAATAAAATTACAATTATCTTAATGAGTTACTCTTAATGGTTTTAAACTTAGATAAGATTTTTGCTAATTTTGATTTACAATTTTAGCATGCTTTATTAGAAATTGCAAATAATTATCTGGATTCTAGTTAAATTAATTGTCTGGATAGCTAATTATTTTATGTATATTTAATTTGAAGTAAACAATTTTTAAAATGTGTGCGTGTATTATGAATGATGTTTTAGAGTTAAAAAGTGTATGTGTTGGACTCTTTGAGATTTCAAAATTTATTTAATTTATTAATTTTTGTTATAAGTACAAACGGCTCGTTTTATTTAATAAAACGATAAAAAGTATTATTAAAAAATTCAAAAAATTTCTTTTTCTAAAAAATCTATTAATTTATTACAAGTTTTCTAGATATTTTCCAGAATTTTTCTATTCTCAGAACACTTTTATAACAAGGCTTTCAGGAAATTATAATCTGTGTATGTATACATACGCGTTGATATGATGCGGCATAATGCATGTTCGCATTCTAATTATTATAATGCTTCGCGTACGCAAATAAAACTACAATATATGACGTCCTCGTTACGTTGACGAGACAACCTTGATTGCGACAATCGTACATTCCAATCAGCAATATGAATTATTAATTTGTTCGCTCTACAGGCATAAGCAATGGTTATCAATCGGTTGATAAAATGTGCCGATGTTTTAGATAAAATCCATACTCGAGTTACACGACATATCATAATTAAAATTATAATTACATTGGTTTAATACCTCTCTCATAATTTTGCCTTTTCAATCGTTTACTATAAATTTTATGAAATTGGCCCGTTAACAATAATGTTTAACATAAAAATTTGTTTCAGTTTTTTGCAGCGAGACTTATATTTTTGAATATACAAAATCCACGATAATGGTGGTATGGTGAAATTCGCTTTAAAGCGTCCTCTCGAAAATTCTCTCAAATACAACTGAGAATCACGTCGGAGGTAAACCGTATAAACTCTCCTTTGTCAGACAGCATACGACATTTATGCCGCGGCGTCGAGGCGCTCGATCACGAGCGATTTGTCGAGGGTGTGAGCAGTGGGAGGAATAATCAGCGCGATGCCAGCAGTAATTAGTAGCTCGCGCGGCGCTGCGGAAATTGCCGCAAGCGGCCGACTCCTTGGGAACACCTCGAAATATCCATATACAGTCGTTATCGCGACTGTTCGAAACGACGACGGCACGTAAGTAAGGTCGCGATGGGTGCGATTTCGACGTGTCACGCAAGTTTTAAGCGACACATGATAAAATTATTAGAAGCTTCCCTTCCCGGGCATTTAGCCTTATCGGTATAAGATTCGTCGCTTATTGAAACATACCGTGCTGATTCATGGCAACACGTGTATATCGGGAATATTTATTCGAAGCTTCGATATCGATTAATATACGTAATATTTAGAGCATTGGTGTTGTACGATTTTCACCCTCTGTTTCTCCCCCAACATCTCTTTATGTACTCGCGCCATTGTTGGCTCGAAAATGTGTTTCTTTTATCTCCCCTGAGTCGTGTACAGTATTGCTTTGGATAGATCTCCGACGGGATTACGCGTTTTTCCTCGAAACACTCTCGATAACGACGTTTCGTCATTACCAGAGAGAGATTGCGCGAGATGCAGTTTAACGACGTGTCCGTCCCAACATGGTAAGATCGAAGTAAACGCCTCTTTCTCTTTTATTCCCGTTTGTCGATGCATCCCTTCGAAAGAATCGACTTGAAACATTTAGTAGTTATGATGTATGTAAAATTCACTTCTACACATATACTACATTCTCGAAAATATATCTTTCTGTTTTTCAGTCCGTTTTGCAGCACTCTCGGCTTGCCTTTCATTGACCTATTTTCCCGGAATTCATTGCATTTAACATTCGTAAAACATCACTTTTTAATATCCAACTGTATTGCGACTGTTCAGTACGTGGCTTTTTTCGCATACTTTAAAAACATTTTCCTTTTGAAATAATAATTATAAGAAATTGTGTTAGTATATTAATTACACAAAAATTAACTGTGCGCTACGAGAGAGAGAGAGAGCGAGCGAGAGAGATGGAAAATGAGCTTTTTAACGTCTTGTTAAAACGTATAAAAAGAGGAGCACATTTTTCTCGTGCTCATTTTATAACAGCTCCACCGACGTTGATTTTTAACTTGTAGCCTGCACGCCCATAATATTCAATGGATAATTCAATCCCGTGACCCGGATTTTCATTTTGCCAGCGAATCGACCCTGCGCCCACTCGTTACTCGATAATCCCCGATGATCAGTGGCAATTGGAATCTCCTCGCACTTTAGAGCATCAGAAGTTATTACTCGTGTGCCCCTGTTACGAGCAGTTTATTTTCATTAGAGCACGATATCCGCCTGTCGTTACGTGTATCGCGCGCGGATCTTCTGCCAACGCAGCTTCCCGCTAGGTATTTAATGATCGATAGCCGCGTAACAAGGTGCTCTATCTCGTAATAATGTGACTTCCACGCTATTATAATATGTGTATATTACATCGCGTCCCGCGTTGAAATGCGGCAGATAATTTACGGCGCAACTTTAAAGCAATTGCACCACGTGTGTATTATCATTGTCACTTTATCTTTCTGAGTTGTACGATGTAATATGTTGCGACATAGTTCTCTAGTATACCTTCCATAATCAGCTCAGCTGTATATCAGTTAATCGGCTTGAGCGCAAGTCACTGTGTTTTTGCCGTAAACTACTGTTACTATATAATACTATAATATTGAAATGAAATATACCACATTTCAATATCCGTCAAATTCATAAAAGTATGAAAATTTATATAAATAATAGTGTTGTTAATATCTCTTTGAGTAAATTTCGATAAAGGATATTTTATTGTCGGGATTACAAAATGATCATTTTATTGTATTTTTAGAAATGTTATATTTCTCAAATATTTCATATTGCTTTTTTTAACGAATCCGGACAAAATTCGGGCCATTGAGTAATTTCAGCAAAGCGCAGAAATTCTCGCAAATTGAGTAATTATAACTTGTGGATGGTTCATATTGTATATTTAACTTTTCACCCATTTCAATGGGAGTTTTCGAATAAACGCGGACGCTCGATTAA
The DNA here is from genome assembly GCA_021460005.1 of Tetramorium alpestre. Classification (NCBI taxonomy): domain Eukaryota; kingdom Metazoa; phylum Arthropoda; class Insecta; order Hymenoptera; family Formicidae; genus Tetramorium; species Tetramorium alpestre. The sequence continues at coordinate 321,430 of JAJVSH010000004.1, forward strand.
AATGTTAATCAATTAAAAGGTTTTCGATAAACGTAAAAAGAGTTATATACATAAAAGAACACGAATACATAATAAAAAATATTTTCGGTCACGTTATTTCTATTCAGTGAACGTCAATTATTTATCGGAAATCTTTATTAATTTTGTAAATCCTTGTTCATATGGTTTATATGTCTATCACGGTTTGTCAATAATTTCATATTCTCTATTGGGAAAACATGACAATACCGTTGCCCATATAACACAAAAAGAATAAACATGCATTCTTCCGTCATGTTTATGTCGTTTATCGCGCGTAAAGGAGATGAGTTATATTTACAATACATGTATGTGATACATTATCCCTGCCTGCGTGTAATGTCGGACGGACAGCACCGTTGTTGCCTTTGGTATGTACAAAACGGAAACATCAATGTTGACAATTCGAAAAAGGAAATGTCTAATCGTGCCAGGTACAAAAGCGATCAGTCATGGTTGTCGTGGCGGCATCAAGTCTTCTTTCAGAACGCTGCCGCGTGCGCGGATAACGCGGCGTACTCGTGAAGATGGCCTTGGATCTCCGCCTCGTGTCCTTGACCGCCGTAGACCCCGCCCGAATGATCATTCTTCCCGGAAGTGTGTACTACCGCGTGAAATCCCTCCTTGTCCGCGTGGTAGCTGACGATCCGAAGGCTGCCACCTGGATCCTTCACGGTATATTCCCCGGACACGCTGCTCCCTGTGGAAAGGAGTATTTGAGTAAAAGGCAAAGAGGAAACGGCTTTCTTCAAGTCGTTCAAGATTGTCAAGAATCATAACTGCCAATGACGAAACGTCAGTCTAAACGTATCGTATAATTAATAATTATTTTGTAGAGAAATTCTGTATTGCGGAAAATTTTTCTCATGATTAAAATATTTTAGAATTATAGAATTATAGATGCTCTAATTCCAGAGAATTAGTGTAATTTATAAATGTTGTCCATTGATTCCTCTCTTTTTCAATTGTTATTCGCGACTATGAAAATTTAAACTTATTTTTAAAAAATATTTTAATAGAATTATAATGTTTAATTATCTCGGTATTATGTGTATAATTTTATGTAATTTAAGATCCACAGTTGTATGTAAATAAAATATTTAAATTAACTTTGTAAAAATATCTACTTACTGATAATTCAAAACTAATTTTTTTCGAAGGAAAAGTTTGATTGGAAATGCTTTTCTCTGATAATATTTTGATACGTTCAATATTAAATGTCGTGACATATTTAAAACTTGAATTAAAATTCTATTCAAGCGAAGTCTACTTAAAACGAAAAGCAGCTTTCTTTATTTATTTAAACTCCAGAATCGTAATTTCCGAGGTGTCTTTCACTTTCAATCGCTTGTAGCTCAAAACCTCAAACTAAACACTTGGATACTTTCGCTAAGAAAGAATTGATTGCAACTTGATCAAGGAATGCATCTGCAAAGTTTGCTCAATTTTGAGGAAAGTTTATACTTCTACATAGAACACTCGTATACAACTACGATATCACACCGATGCGTTGAAGTAAGTCAGTTTACAATTCCTCGAGTCAACTTCACGACTCCAGTAAGAAAACGTTCAGTTCCAACTGAAGAGTTGACACGAACGCACACGTTCCCACGTAGCCACACACGCACGCGTATTCGCGCGTGTCGGAGGGTGCGCTCGCGGGCAGTCTTCGCAGAAATGCAATTTTCTTTTCAGCAGCAACAATTTTTGCCAATGTCAGCGTGAGAACGCGCCGAGCCAACGCGTCGGTCACCGCCACCGCCACCGCCACCGCCACCGCCACGGTGGAAATCGGATAAACGGCGTATAGCCACAGGTAGCCGACCATTCAGAGACTCGTCTCGTTGTCGCCGTTTCGCGAAAGTCACGAAGGCATAAAAGTAACTCGTCCTTTTCACTCACCGTCGCTGGACTCTTTCTGGCCGTGAAAGTCGCCGGTATGATGATCCTCGACGCCGTACGAGAACTCGTACTTGGGCTTCGCCACGTAATCGACCGTGTAGCCGTCGTGATGGCGATGCTCGTGGTGGGTGTGCAGATAGTTGTGCTCGCCGAGATGGTCCACAGGTACGTGCGGCACTTTCACTTCGTATTCAGGTCCCTGCACCGGCCCTTGGAAATGCATGTACGAGCTGGCCACCGAGACATGATGATGATCATGGCTGTCCAGCGGTATCACGCCGGCGATTGATCGATCGACCAGGGCGAGGCCGATGGTTAGTGCTACGGTGACCTGCGACACAAGAAGTTTATGTCGACGGTGTCGTGTTATCCGGGGACTCACCTCCGGCACGGCGGAAGGGGCTTTCGATGCTCTGCTAGTTATCGATCACGGTTGTAAATAGCGCGCGTTATGAGCTGAAGAGTTCATTTACATAAGCGCTGGACGTATATTTACCGGGACACCAGTCTTATCGTAGTCTCCCTTGCTTCTATTGCAATTTTCTTATTTACGGGGAAAAAGTTTCTTTTAGAAAAACTTCTATTGTAAAGTAATATTGATTGACGGGATGGAATTGCCGAGCGAAGGCAGACGTAATTTAAATATTTTTACGTGTTTCGGTGTCAAATACTTTTCTCGTGCGCGCGTATAAACAGTCAACAAATTGGAATATTTCAAGCTAGTAAAATGTTGGACGAATCGAAATTGCACGGAAATGTAACCGTGATCTATACGATCGACGTCGCCTGTATATACAAACTCGATGCCACGATGAAACTCTAGAAATTTACGATATTTATCGACATCGAGTAGCGAGGAACGGGTCGTTGATCCTCTCGTTTTTAATTACGCGAATCCTTCGCCCCTTCCCCCGAAAGTCAGGTCGTCAATGTTCAAACCAACATGAATCAGTCCGACGGAAGTGACTCGATTGAAGAAGGAAATGGACGCGCGATTCATCGAGAAACATTTCTTCGTCCGCTCGTACGCTTTATCAGTCTCCGCGTCTCAAAATGAAAGTTTTTCACTTTAAGTTTTTCACTATTCAAATCTTTTCATTATATGTATTTATACAGGTTGATTTATAGATTGATATACGAAGCAAATCTTCGAGAAAGGTTTAACGAGACGCGTGATATAAAATAACAAACACATGATATATTTGTAGATATTAAAAATGATGTATTTACTAGTAATGAGATATAAACACTAATTATAAATTATAATCCTATTTTATGCAAATTTTGTCAAAACTAACTGCCACCTGCAGACACTGTTTTATAGTAATTGTAGGAACATGTAAAATGCACGTAGTACAGTTTGCATTATTGCATATATAAGTACACGCTCAAGTTAGGAATATAGTAGAATATATGCAGAAAGAGATAGAATATGTGCATGTTAAAATGTACTATGTAAGATTTTACGTGCACTCGTCGAGTTATGAAACTTTGCGATATATCATGTATATTTAATGTATCGTCAAAAGGTCATATATAAATATTACATTATAATTTGGGCAAAATTTGAAGCATATAATAAACAACTAATTTTAACGACAATTATCATTAGAATAATAACTTAATTTAAAGGCTTTTGTAGCTGTAATAGCAATTTTCCCTACAACAGAGGCAAAACGCGAGTTTGCTAAAATATATAAGAAAGGGTCTATTCACTTCTACACGCGTATATACGTGAGAAAATAACAGAACTCTTGGTTATAATAAAACAACCAAGACTTCTCTGAGGTTGAGAAGATCTCAAGATTAGCCAAGTACAAAAGAAGGAGCGTTTAATACAATTAAAGAGGAGCGTTTGTTACAAGTCAGCGTGCACTTTTTAATTTTCATGAAGTTCAACCCCAGAATCTTTACCCACCTCTCGTGTACGCCCTGCTCTGTTGTGAAACGGACACTATCTTTCGCAAAAACTTATCATTTGCAACAATCCGGTTGAACGACCTAATTTCATCGAGTAGACTTAAATGTCGAGCAACACTTTAATCCCATTTTACATTTACGACCGTGTTTAGGTTTCCGACAAAACCGCGTTCAACTACCTTTCCGCCCTATCGGGAATTATTTATTTCGTCGACCCTCCCGCGCGCGATCACCGGGCTAATTATACGTGCGTAATTACTGGCAATTTAGATCTGTCACCTATCGCCCTTATTCTCCCTTCTTAATTCTTCATATCTCACTCCTTCTGTACTTTCTCTTTCTCTCTCTTTCATTATTATTTTCCATTTATATATATATTTTTTATATATTTATATATTTATTTTTATATATTTTTATCGCGGGGCTATTCTTTAACAAACACTTTCTCCGATCCGCGTAACTTTTCCTTCCTTCGCGACGAGTTTCGACACTCTACCTTGAAAGTCATCTCCACCATTACGATATTTCAGGCGGTCAGGTGAGAACTGCAACTTACCAACGTATTTTCTAGGCTTTTATACCGGCACACTCGGCACATCGCCGCGCATACACGCGAGTACATCCGCGCCCGGTTCCGGTTCCGATTGCTTATGCAGATGTCCAAGATGTGAAGATGCACTTCCGAGACATTTAGATAAACGTCGCACGGAGACATCAAAACATACGATTATTAATAAACGAGGAAGTAACTAACGATGAACTATAAATAAATTGATAATAAAATTAAACACACTAGAATGTCATTTCAGATTACTTTTAAAATATAGAATATTTATTCGTACATAGCGATTCGCAAATCGCGTATAGAAATAAAATAAAAATAGATATTTTATATAAAAGACAGATTTTTAAGCAACTTGGAATTATGTTGTACATATAAAATCTTGAAATAAATATCCATCTTTAATAAGTATAAAAAATGCAAACTTCAAATAATTATAAATACTTTATGCTTAGGATTTTGTGTGAAATTGCTACAAAAAAAAGTTATAAAATGAAAATTAATATTACAAAGAATAAATTTTTTAAAAATGTTACAATGAAACAAAATAACTTGAAGAAAATTTTTTAAATCTTTTTTTTAAGAATTTATTTTAGTTTCTTGTGTATATGTATGCTTGTATGTAAAAGTATACTGATAATTCTGTGTATGCATTCCACATCGCAAGAGTCGACACGAGTTCCAAATGGCGTTTCACGATGACTCGCAATGTCATAAAACCGATTACGTATTAATAGACAGCACATCTTCACGTAGCGTGCATTGAAAAATGATCCAGGAGATCGTATTAAATCGCTTCCTTCCTCTCAGTTGGCATCGCGAATAGCTTCCTTCTTCCTGTGAAATGTACTACAACCGCGAGCTTTCCTCAACGTCGAGACGCGATATTTAACTTGTCCGAGAGGATCGATTTTTGTGTGAGAATACTTATTTATTTTAAACCGAAACCTTTTAATTCCTAAAGTATATACAAATAATTATTTAAAAGACACACAGTGCGCGATAATAATATGCATATGTATGGAGAGTCCATACAGATGATGTGATATAAATTATATAATTAATTTAAATTACGTAACTGTGTATGCCTACCTGCAAACGATCATCAGAGCTGCAATTACATTCATATAAAGCTGCTGTTACACAGAGCGTAATGTATTTTAATTATATTTTTATTAATTTTTGGTGTTAGTTAATATCTTCTATACAAAATGCGTCTCATATAAATATTATCCAATATACCAATATATAACTTTAGTACAAATAATTTTGTATGTACGAGAAAATTGTATGTTATTGATATTAATTCAAATTTATTTTGTTAGCTAAATACAACTGTACATTTATTGTATTTGCACACTACTTTTGTTGGTGCTGAAATATTTTTTGACAAAATAAATATTGATTGCGCATGAGAGTATTACATTAGTTTTCTGCCTCGAATATTTTTCGAGTAATTTTCAAGATCTATTGGAGTTGCGTTGCCATATTTGTCGCACAATATTTTTTAATTGTTAAATTAATTAATTAAAATTACTTATAAACGAAGATTATCCTTTCCTCTCGTTCTGGACGATCCTTAAATCAGTATTGGCGAAATGACATATTTCTTTTCGAGATTATCCGACTCGATCGAAAACAGGAGTTCTAAAAGATGTGTCTGTTCAAATAGAAAGCAATCCTTGAGCGCAACTCTCAATTCACATAAGATTCTATTGTTGTCTGTTGCTTAATAAATAGAATAATCAGGAAGCTCGCCGCAGAATTAAAGCAAAAATCAGTTACGCATGAATTTTATTTAATGCCGCATTTCATGTATCGCGTGCAACGTAAGAGAGAGAGAAAGAGAGAGAGAGAGAGAGAGAGAGAGAGAGAGAGAAAGAGAGGAATTTTTGTGAATATATCAACTCGACATTTCTTATCGTCACGACGAAGAAGACGGAGGAACATTTCCATCGAGCGCCAGCCAACTTCTTGTTGCTTAATAAATAGAATAAACAGAATGATGGAAACAGTGAAAGAAATAAAAGTGCACAATGATGATTTGTCAAAAAATATTAATTTCTTATTATATTAATGTAATAAATTTTGACGATTAGTCTTTTAATTAATTTATCTGTCTCATAATCCACGAATTATCAAGGGGAGAGAGTTAAAGACAAAAAGTTGCGGCTTTGCAACATTTCGTATTCTATCTTTAAAGAGCGATACTGACGTTAAGAAAGTGACACAAAATTTTTTTTCTTCGCTGCAGTTTAAAACGCGCTCGGGGAGATACGGCTTTCGCGAAAGAGAGCCAACCAGAAGTTGGCTGACGCTCGATGGAAATGTCCCTCCGTCTTCTTCGTCGTGACGATAAGAAATGTCGAGTTGATATATTCGCGAAAATTCCCTTTACCCTCTCTTTCTCTCTCTCTCTCTCTCTCTTTCTCTCTTTCTCTTACGTTGCACGCGATACATGAAATGCGGTATTAAATCAAATTCATGCGTAACTGATTTTTGCTTTAATTCTGTGGCGAGCTTCCCGATTAGCGTATGATTAGCATATTCGCTGGAGTGCAGTGGATTATACGGTATCACGTACACATGGAAAATATCCGTGCGATTTGTCTATTTGAAATAACAAGCGGCGCTATGTACTCTATAATATGGTAAATCTGGCGCAACAACTGCACATAAATGCGATCATGCGATTAACAAGCTACCGTTTATACATTATAACGCGCGGATTAATAATATAAGTATTATTATATAATATATTATTATAGTAAATGCTCATTATCCGCGACATATAATTTGATCGGCGGGATTTATGGTAGTGTCCAATAAGGCACAATAGACATTAACGATCGACCTCGCCACATTTGATAACCCGATTAATGGACTACGGGTTATGATAATGAACGTGAAGGGAAATACAGCCGCCGGCACTCGCCATACGCACCGCTAATTGGATTTTCTTTGTGAAGAAATTCTGCGGATATACGTATTAAAGAGCCTCACTATTAGCCGGCTCCCGACAGTCCTTTGAAACGACACAAACGGCTGTTTCGATGATGAGAATGACGATGAGTGTGCCGTGAGTCCGTTTCTTCGCTGTATATAAATGTGTTCAATTACGAGCGCGCATACATAGCCAAATAGCCTCGTATATCTCCACATCAAACGATTAAATGTATCGCATTTGTGCCAGCTCTCTGCATGTTTCTCCATGCTATTATTGCTGCCGGAAGCGAAGGTACTCCAAGCGAAGGCACGGCAAATCGAACGCGATGTTATACATATATGTATAGCGATAATCAACTAAGCCCCAGAACCGCGAAACAATAGTATGATATAATTGCCGAGGAGAGGACGCCGAGTTGCTGAGCATCTCGTCCCGGTAAGCGTTAAACTGTTTTTTATCTTCATCTTGAGAGTTGCGCAAGATTATATCGAAAGTATATTAAATGTCATCCTTAAGTAATTTATTACCCACAAATAATAAACAGACCATTTATTATGATGTCTTTGTGCAACCAAGTTTTCAATAAACGAAAATGACGCGATAAAAGTAATAAATAAATCGAAATCCAAATCCAAACTCATTAATGTGAGAATTAAGCGATTGACGGTTTACAAGCGTTGAAGCCAGCTTGACAAGCCAGCATAAATAATTTAGCATGTATGGCAATTCGCGATTTCAGGTATAACGTATAACGTTTGTAAACGTCGCGTCGCCGGCTGTATTATGCTTTCGTTCCACACGTGATATGTGTCAGAAAATGAATGAGACTCGATTAAACTAATTGGCGTTTCCATCGCGCATATTGAGAGATGTACTTCGCTATTTATGAGCAATCAATTTAATGGGATATCTAATTATTGTAATGCAACCCTTAACTCCGACAGTATTGAGGTATTTATGATAATTACATTCGCTACAAATAGACACTCTCTAGGCAATATCTTTACTGCTTTAAATGAATCAACGGAGTAAGGGATTTCTAATGTTTTATTTTTATTTTCAAATCTAGTGTCAGAATGGTCTCGTTTTCATAGCACATGCGTGACTGTGTCTCTTTCTCTCTTCTCTTTGTGTATCACTTAAAGATTAATTATAATCTAATCGTATCTAGCCGTATAATTTTTCGTGATACGTTTCTTTCAACTTTGCGTGTTGCTTCAGCCCATCCATTAAATCAGCAATGTGCCGCACGAAATCCCCTCGTAAAAATTCCGCGAATCGAAACGGTTTTGCGAGCGAACTCTCGTGCGTATATGAAAAGATCAGTCCTATATGTGGTCCGAGCTATAAAAGTCGCGATACGTGCAGTCTCGTATCCCGGATCGTAAATCAAGAAGCTCGATCCCGGCGCAGGTACGATTCCAGAGGCGATAAGGGGCTTCCGGAGCTGAGAGAAGGAAGACCCTCCTATCGTACAGGGAAACCCGTTCAGGGAAACCTGAGTCTTCCACATTCGCGGATTCGTTTAATCGCGGAGCGCTCGGTCGCAGTTCCGATGACCTATGCACGGAGAGTCTGACCCAAATCGTCTGAATCTACTGCAATTTACACTTGACGCGTTTGCCGACAACGGAGAGGAAAAGTGGTCAGTTGACGACTCTTCTGTCGGCGGGCTATCCCGACTTGCCGGTTTTCGAGGATTAATTTCTCAAACACGGACCACGATATATAGATATCTTGCATCGAGATGCACCTGCTTGCAACACAATGCATACAGATTGCGCCGAGATATATTATACATAAATTAGAGATTTGTATGTGCTACATATAAAAAAATAGTAAGCTAATGAATAATAAATAAACATGAATGATAGATTATATTGCAATAGCGTAAAAGTAACAAATTGCAAAATTAGTTGTAAAACTTTAAGTTTAATATAATTAAAAAACTAGAATTATTTTAACAGAGATTTATTTTGAGAAAAGAGAAAGAGAAAACTTTTAAAGATTGAAAGAAATAAACAGCTTGAATATATTAATGATTGATAGAAAATAAAAACTTGGAATATTCTTTAGACTCATCGAAATCAAGCAAGCAGCAGACAAGGCGAGCGAGAGCTCGTGAATAAAAAGCAATAGTAAACGTCGGTGACGAGCTCGTAAAAACGTATTTACGCGAATTACGCGAATTCCAAGCAAGGAACGGAGTTTTTACTCAGCTGGAGCATACGGCAGGGTTGCGCTGGACGAGATCACGAGCCGGAAGCCGCTCACTTTCGAGCACTCTCCCGTGCTTATTGCACCCCAGTCGTCAGAAGCTCAATTAAAATTCCCACGGAAATTTCTCATTCGCTCGGGATACTTATCCCGACGGGCGACCGTAGCCCGGCGTTGTACGACATGCTAACGTCGCGGAATTTCCCCGGGCTATTTTTCTCCCTGTGCAATTTCAACGGCGCACTGTACGTATCACTTGGAAACGGGCACGTGGGTTAACGGCTAACGATAAGGCTAACGTAATTCTGTCCGCCCTTCGCGCGAGATATCGCGGTCGCACTCGGGGCAGTTTAGAGCCATGCCTCGTCTAGAAGCACCGTGTCGAGTGTTCGGTAATTAATCTCGGGTGCAAAATGCTCGGCGACGTAACTGGCGATTATGAAGCTTTTAATTTTTACGTTTTGTCACGTACCGCCCATTGAGAGCGCGAGCCTGAATTAATTTTCCGACTGCGAGTATACTGTGTTACAAACTACTAATTATAAAATGTTCACAATCATTGAACGATTCTTCTTTCATCTTATTGCTGCGGAGATCAAAATATGTGCGCAACGTTCGACGGTACTATTATTTTCTTCTGCTATATATTTTTGTAGCAAATTTGTCAAACAGATACTTGCCTGAATGAAATTGGCAGTTACCTACTAACAAAAATATAAATTACATAAAAATATTAAGACAAATACAAATGGAATATTTCCTTCATATTTTTTACAAAGTAATAAAGATTTTATTTGTTTTACAACATTTAATGGAAGCTTTCGGTAATTGCGTAAGGAACTATTACATCCTAATTTTTTTGCAATTAAATCCACTAGTCATTTTTATGCTCCCTCGATCAAATGTTAACATCTTCCTTAAGTACTAAATGGCCATAAAAACACGAGACGGCGAGAGAAGCTTTCGACAAGTTCGCGATACAAAAGCGATGAGATCTTAACGAGCATCCCCGCGTAGTTAATCAATCTTCATTCCGGTACTTAATTACTCACAAACTTACTCACACGATACGCGCGAAAAGGCGTATCGAGTGTTGTTTCCATTACGGTAACACAACCGGCAAATAAACGACAATTAAGATAACACTTGTATCGACACAGACGATCTTCCCACTGATTGAAACGCTTGATATATACGCAATTTACGCGGAACATCAGCCATCTCTCTGATTTATGGCTTTTCATCGGTTTTCATTGCGCGAGTAATTCATTGTAAAAACGCGAGAGTAAATGATAAAGCTCATATAAAAGGTTATATTTTATTCTAAACAATTTATCATTTATTATTATCATATAAATTTTTATTTTTTTAATGTATCGATATATTAACCACTTGTCTGCGTAAATCTTTAATACCTACAACCTATCCTGCATTTATCGCAATTTTTTCCATTCACGGATTTTTCCATCGATTTGAAGCTTATATAATAAATAAATAATAAACGGGAAAGATTTTTTTATTCGGGAATATTGAACGCATATAATTTCTTTTTTGCACGGTCCAATGCGATAATAATAACTTATTTTTTCTTTATTAAAGAATGCAAATGTGCGAATACGATAAATTCTCCCGAAATAAATAATAGGACGATATATCTAGATTTCATATGTAACTTTATTAAGGACAGATGCGATAAAATTGTTAGCCACATGTTCCCGCGAATTAACACGTCGACGAACTGTCAACGATCCTTCACGGGTCGGTAGTACTGCTACGTAAATCAAAGTTTGAGGTTCCAATACACTTACACTTGTCACGCTTGCTTGCTCAAGCGCAACACCTTCGCTCTCTGTGTAAAGCGGCACTTGTCGCGATCTTAAGACCTGTTGATCGAGCGAAATCAAGTTTCTCGTCACCGAACAATGTTCTAGATGTACTTAGGTGATACGCAAACAGATTAAATATATTCAATGATCTTGGTCATACAACTTTCGACAGCGCTTGATTGACCATTTCTAAGAATGTATTGGCCATCTGATTATTTTATTATTTTCATTGTTAAATTTGAGTGTTGTTATATCCTTTATAACTTGCATCTAATGCTTTGCATTTTGATAAAAGTATGCAAAAATTATTTCATTTTTTATTTATGTATTTTGTACAGCATCAAAACCTGTTATACGTGCAACAAGTCATTATAATGCTTTCAAATGTGCTGAACATTCATGCAATGTGTTATTGATTAACACTATGGCCCGTATTCAGAACGCGCTTCTAAAGATGTTAGCGCGTTTTTATGTCTTTCTATCTTTGTTTTACATTTACTGAATAATAAAGCTAGAATGACATATGTATATGTACATAGAAATATATAGTTGACGATGCTTTACGCATTTCATGCTATTAATCGCAGTTGTTCAGTCTCACAGTTACTTATCGATTACGACAAGTAGCACATATACATTTGTTCGAAAACAACTAATTGCGTACGTGCGCAACAAACTTTAAATATAAATATTCTATTTCGATTAAATGAATACTGTAGTTGTGCATGTTCGTATTGTCACTTTATTAAAATCGTCTGATAAATAATTATCGTATTATAAATGTTTAATTATCCGTATAAAGATGTATCTTGAAGGTAAAATAGGTATGTATTTATCGATAAATTGCTATTTCGTGCGAAATAGCGCGAAACTATCGGAATGACCGATACTTGCGTCAATAACCAGTTTCTCATTAATGGCAAAATCCAGCCACAATTACTCCAGCCATGATTAGTGCTGCGCGAGAAAGATAAATAGCTTCGTAAACACGTCGCGACAGCCGGTGCTCGCAATGCTCCATCCGTGATTATTAATGATCGAGATTAGAATTTTATATGACTTGATGTATCACGCGCAGTTTCCCTTTCACGCGTTCCAACGCGGCAATACGTACGTTTCTAATATATCAGCGCATTTATCGTCCTTATCGCTTCGTGCGGTACGGCGAAAAATTGTATTACGGGTGGTGCGAACTGTCACACTGTGATTTATTTCGTGCAACATTGTCTCGTGAGATTATCAACGGAAATTTATTCGGTCAATGAGCGTGTGATCAATTACACTTTTAATCGCGTTACTCGTAATAAACGGCTAAGTCACTCGTTGCATTAACGCGGGCATCCGTCGAGCTTAAATATTCATGCAGTATGCTGAAGTAATATAAATAATTATACTACATATTATGACACACACATATATATTGCATGTGAACGTTATACATATAAATTATATCGATTAATACAAATTTGCATTGATCAACATTTGGTGCCTTTATCGAAATAGAGTTTAAAATGTCACACATTAAAGTATTTTATGAGTTAAAAATTAAGATCAAGCACAGCATATATATTTTTAAATATATAAGTTTAATTTCAAACAATTGTGACAATTATTTTATTAACATATTATACAATATATATGTAGCATACCTATAATTGTCATAAAATAATTGGATAAAATTATCCTTAAAATGAAATGTAATATTAATTATTATCCAATAATAATATTTTAAAATATAAAGAAAAATGACAAAATTATTTTAATTGTTATATTTTTTAAATGTTCCAAGTTGCGATTTATTAGAAAACATTCTGTTCTATCTTCTGTTCTGTCTATCGCGTTCACGTATAAAATGATCCGTTTAAAAATTGATTGACATTACATAACGATATGTGATATTGTTATATAGTATAATATATAAAGCCAACTTTCGTGCTTTTAATAGCGTGACCAGTTTTTCACAATGAGATAACCGGTTCATATCTCTAACTTTAGCACTTAAGGCAATGATAGCGCTCCTCACTCCGTAACACTTTGTCGAAGTAAAGGATCAAAGCCTTTGTAATTCTGTACGACACTCTGTACATGAAAGCGGCCTCGCTCGAACGTATTCCTTGAGAGAGACCCCGCGCGTACCACGTACCCACTAGCGGTCAAGTCAAGAGAACTCCGGAAGAGTTCGTCTGTCTAGCTTGTACTAATGTAAAAGGAATTTATTATTAACTGCCCGCATCGTATTAGGGTTATTATTTAATTTTGTCGAGCTTTAGTAGCGATATCATTTGTGAAATCGCGAACAATACAATGCGATAACGATAACGATAACATCTTTACGTACGTATAGCTCATATACTCAAAGAGTATATAAAATATTATATGATGTGCATAATGCTCTAATGCGATTCGAAATAAGCCAATAAAAGGCATTTTACAAATTCATTATGTTCTTATCACGATTTATTAAGAATATTGTCATGATTGAAAGAGAGAAAAAAGAAAATGGGAGAGCTATATTGGAGATAATAAAATTAATATATATATATATATATAAATAATTTACATTAAATTTAAATTTAAATCCGCAAGTTTGAATGTTATATCTTAATTTGGATAAGACATGATTCTTTCTTATTTTCTAATGTATTTTTAAAGCTTTATGTGCTAAAATAAATAAATTGATGATANTATATAAGTTTTAGCATGAACCGTTGTTTATTCAATTTTTGTAATATGTATATTTTTTCATTAAAATTTTGTCACTTAATAACTTCCGCATTCTTTGCGATTAATAAAAAGACGGAAGATAACAACGATGCATAAATCGAAGCGCGGAAATTGTGGTCCAATTCGCTTTGCATTTAATTCTCAATGTTGAAAATTGTCGTCATTAAAGCAAATAATGTGCAAATTTCGCTGAGAAGATGGAAGACGACGGAGCGTTTGAACGAGCAGACCTATATCTCGTGCTTACATCTCATCCTCCTTTAATTAAAGCTGTTTCTGCCACCGTTGGGAATTCTTTATCACGTTACGTCGTCGCATTTTCTTCGTCGTACGCGGTGATACCGCGCCGCGAAGAAGCAAGTAGGGAGCCCGTAAAAATTATGGGAAGTAGTTGCCTCAATTAATGTAACGACGCGCATATTTAACTTGTACGTTATGCAAATTCGTATTTTCCCTTTCATCATTTTACGCGGCAGAATTCTTCGCTAATAAGGCATACTATTCTTCGCTGTCTTGCACGTTAATAGTGCAATTAATATCATAATAGATCGTAGCATCAATATTATATCAAACTTGCATTATTTCGACGAATTCCAATAACATCTCCTATAATTGTCACCAGTTCATTTTTCTCAGTGTGGCACTCTCTCGAAAAATTATGCGTTCCTTTGTCCAACGAGAAGCTACATTAATTGAGAAGAGCATTCCCTTTGTTCGCGTAGTTAATTACACGCAATTCAGATCATCATAATGGATCCAAGGATGAGCGCGGCTTTGCAAAATCCATGAACACGCAGGTGAGATAATATGCATGAATTACTTTCGCAGCATCACTTTATGATATGCTGATTATGGTTGCCGGAATCCGCGTTCGCGTTTAACATGTGATCAATAAAAGAATAAAAGATATCTGAGAATGAAATTTCATAACTGTTTAATCACTTTTCTCGTTCTATGCTTTTAATTTTACACCTAAGAATTTTATTCATTTTATTATTCTTATATTCTCTTTTACATAATCTCCGTTATTATACTGATATTCTTTTATTCTATAACTTCTTATCTCTATTATATAATTTTATCTCTGTCTTTATTTCTTAAGAAGATTAAATGTGATTAGAGGTGTTAATTTATATTATCAGAGTATATTATTCTATTTGGAACAAGTTAATATTCCAACTAAAATCTGCACAATAAAGATAAAGATGTAGTTACAACTGAATTAAGGATTTAATAAAAACAAAAATAATAACATTACAACAATTATTAGAACGCTTGCTTATCGAAACGTAATCAAGTCATAAATTGGAGCGAGTGAGTTATGTCTGCGACGATGTGCACTAAATGTTATTGCATTCAGTTAAGATCCTTGCTATTGTGTCGTAATGCAACTCGGCGTTTAATGAGAACAAGTGTAAGCACTATCTAAAGCAGATGGAGATCTGTATTCCCTTACGCGGAGCGGCATGATATATTGTGTAGAATCCATTCGCGGTTTTCCCCTCTGATTAAATCTCTGATTGCTAGCGATCCAGCTACGCAATGATGAGCGGGTAATCAGTCCCAAGTAGAGGAGGAGTTAAGTAATTTGTGAAAATAACGCCGACGGTGGGCGAAGCGTACCCATCGAACGCCGGCCGGCTAGGTGCCTGATTAAACTTTCGCTATCCGGCCTATTCGAGGCGTCTTGATTAAATTCGCGATGGGTAAGAACCCCGCTTTCAGGTCGATGAGAGCGGCTTTCTAGACACGTGCCAAGCCCTCGAGAGAGGAACAAATCTGCGAATCCAGGATCCCAGAATCCGAATCCGAATCTCGCATCTTCCGTCTCTGACAAACTGAGTTACGTGATCCGCGCATTGCGGAAAATTACGCGTCAAGCCGCGTTATGGCTTTTAAGGTAAACAGGTACTAAACTCCAAAATATAGCGGTATACAAACAGCACACAAAATACATTTGTTGCATAAACAATGCACGTGCAAAATTATATTATGCTTCGGTGCTTAAAGATGAAATATGATAGGGATATGCAAGGATATATAGTAAATAAAAAATATTTATTTTGAATGCAAATATTAAAATTAGACGCTTACAAAGTTTTATAATGTATATTTACGGGTTTATGACTTTGCATAGTTACATATTATATAAAATATAATATTTAAAAGTACAAATTTTTTGTGTAAAAAATTGTAAGTATTTACAAAATAATGTGAAGAAATTTTTGCAAATTTTTAACTTAAATAACACTGTACTTTTATAACGCTGTATAGCAGATATATAATGTTTGAATTTGATGTAACATAGCATTGCGAACTATATTTCAAACAGTTCATCCGGCAGCAACTCAAATATTTAAGTGACCCAGATTAAATAAAAAGCAATCAGGCTATAATGCGAAATTTCTTCATACAAGTTTTGGATAAAATATTTCTGATAAATATAATAGATAAATTTAATTAATTAAACGCTTTTAGTATGAATATAATTAATTTTAAATATAAAAGTTATACGCAATTGTATATGTTATATTACATTTAATAAAAAAAACATGAATAATATGTATCAAAAGTCGAAAAGCCAATATGTCCAATATATCCGCGGGCGCAGGTTCTCCTAAAATAAATCAATATTGACAGCATAGCCACACTAAAATCGTCAGCATGTCGCACGAAATCCGTACACCATACTCTGTGTATGCTTATATTACAATGGTGAAAATAGAAATACGTGATGGCTAACCTATTTTGTGATTTAATATAAAATTTAATTGAACGTATTCGTTTAACTTACAAATCACACATGCTTCCATTACTTGTTCTATAATTTTATGTATTTTTTTATTGACATGCGAAGCCATTATATTGAAAACTTTTATATCTTTTTCAAAAATAATAAGAATTATATTTGAATATATTGTCAATTTTATCTTATACTTATATTTCCGTTTTTTTTTTCTCTTTTAATCGGAAAATCTTTCGTCTGTCTCGTAATTTGTCTTCATTAATAGTATTTTTTTCACTGTGTTTCATAACCGTTCCTGAATAAAATCTTTGAATAAAATCTAACGCTAATTCGTAATAATGAAATTGAATTTTGATCACACTACGGTTTGAAAAATAAATATCGAGTTGCACAATCAACATTGTTAATTGCTTACAGATCGGCGGCAGAAGAGGATGACCCGTTGGTCCGATATCGGAAACGCGTAATATTTCGCGATATAAAAAGCGGATTATGTAATTGTATCATTAAGTATTTAATTGTGCCAATTGTTGAAGTGTCGTAACACGGGGGGGAGGGGGTGAAAAATCACTTAATTTGGGATCGCGACATAAAACCACGCGAAATGTTTCAGCTCCCGATACGCGATCCCCGAATTCGATATTTAATTAAACTTGAAATAGGCTTACCGAAACTTGATACAATGCAAAGTAAAAGATAGGTGAGTTGGCAGGCAGCCATTAATATATTACTATTTCACGCAACAACTTATTGTTAAATTTCATTGTCAATCAATTTTATTTATATTTTCTATTTTTCGGCTTTATAAATTTATATTGACATGTACAAAAAATACAAAATTTCGTTTATTTCACGCATGAATAATCACAAAATAAACAAGATGAGATAATTAGAAATCATTTAATGAAAAATAATTAAAAAAAATTACGCAATAATCTTTTATACACAATATGCATATTATATTGTAATAAACATAATATTTTTTTGTTTTTCTCTTATTTCTACAAGATACAAGGCTAGGATTAAAAGAAGAATTGTTGTTATTCATTATTCATTTGTATTCTCTCCTCCCTCTCCGACGGTCATCTTTTTAGCTTTCGGAAGCGCGTGGAAGTTTAATTGCGGTTCTCCGAATCTCATCATATGCTAACCGTCTCTTTTCGTGGTTCGCAGAGCGTGACTCTGCGCAAAGTACGAAATTCGATTTAAAGTTGAACACGATAGACGGACGAGGTAGTGGTGAACGAAAGTATTCGCGGCGAAGCCTCTGTTCTCGGTAATATCCCAGTGGATTTTTAGACGGCGTAGCCATAAAAGGTTTTGATGTCTCGATCAATCACCTCATCCGACTGATATTGGACGAACCGCGGCAGGCGCCAGCATCAATCTTTGATTATCCATCCTCCAACGCTCTCGCTCGATTTCTCGCTCGATCTCTCCGTTGTTTTTAGGCACAACCGCGAGGCGAGGACGATTTATGAATTTGCCATTATATTATATTTATGTCTTATAAAACCTTTGAGCCTCAACAGAATTCTCGCGACATCGCATTTGGAACCATATACAATAACCATATAGATAAATATATGTAAAAATGCAAGATAGTTTAATATGCGTATTTTTTATCGTTTTATAGAATTTTAAATTTGCAAATTGCAAACTTTAGATAACTGCATTTTCTCTAAAGAGATTATTAATTATGTCACACATACCTTAATTTTAATATACCTTCATTTTAATTAATTATATGTATACATGTATACAACAAAAAATATATAATTATTAGAATTTGTGTTCTCTCTAGCAAGCATTATGACGAAAAATTTTTGACAAACAAAACGGAATATATTTTACAGCGGCTTCATACTTCATGTCTAACCGACATAAGGGTAGAACAATGCGACATATTTTGTACATAAAAAATGATCATTAGCATGCAATCTTTATTGCAATCTTTACGAGTTTTGACGCCGTAAATGTCTTTATGACGATCCTTATTATAAGCGAATACATATTCGGAATTAACCTGGTAATCCTCGTTTTCGTTGCCAACCTTATCCTTCCAAATGGATTTCACTGCTTCGTATCCATGGCGATGTTGGAACAGAAGAGCCTTATCGGCTGCAGTAAACATTAATGCAGTTGCCTGAGTCACGCTTGAACTCGAAAATATTTCATAAACCGTGACATTAAGATAACGGGTACAACGATTTACATATTACATCGCGATATTAAATGAAACGTGTCATGCCTGCTTATGTACGAAAGCGACACTTACTCCTGATTGCAAGAAATTTGCATAATGAGAGTTAAAGTAGGTAAGCTTTCGATACTAATTTTATACATTTTCTTTTTAGTGAAATAATAATATAATGATAGAACAATGAATAATGGCTGTTGTATATTTTTGGAATTATATTTTAACAATATTATGTAATTATATTTTACACAATAGCTCCTATTTTTAAAAAGTATAATAAGAATATATGACATTTATATACGTATATTTTAGTAACTGCTGCTCTTAATACATTCCATTTTTATTGATACTCAAAAGCAAAGCTACTTTAATATATGTTACAATTGGTAATGGATAATAAATTTCAGTAAAATTAAATAATAATTGTAATAATAATCATAAAATGTGTTGAATTCTCTAATTAAAAGTTTAATGGAAAGTAGCACGCATCTGCAAATCAGGTATTTTCTTTCATAACAACCGTTATTTTCTAGTAATTTGCAACCGCTCCATAAACGTATTCAATAATTGTTTCCGGACTAAAATCTTTTTACGATATTCCCGACAAATCTGAAACGTTTATTAAATTATATTTCATTTAACTAAAAAAAAAAAGGATTGAATTACAAAAATCTGGTTGTTTTATTTCTCTAAAAATGGTATAAATTTTCAAACTCTTATTGTCATTAAATCGGTGTATAAATTTTGTCGATATTTTTAGCTTTGCAAAATTTAATTATATCTGTAAACGTTTTATTTTTCAATATATCTTCTCTTGCCTCTCGTATGTGTAAGATTAACAATGTATAATATAATCGATGAGTATTATGAGTTTTTACTACATATTTTGTTGTACATTTTACATTATATATTTATTTCTAATAAATATTTTACTTACTATTCCACTTTTTCGGTCGTTCAATAATATCAATGGCTTTAACGGCTCATATGTCGCGCAAATAAAAATTTCAATGTACGACTATTGTTATTACAAGTGTCATTTAGAGAGTCGCGTCACATTATTCACTCATACTGACGCATAAAGAAACTGGAGCTCGTTGCATGTATGGAAAAAAGCATCGCGTTATCGCATTTCAGTGGAACCCGAGCAGTGCTTTTTTGAATTTGATATACACTGCCGCGGTAGCGGGACGCGTGTCAAATTGCTTCCACTTCGTCGTGACATGAAATTTTAGCGAGGGGCCTTTTCCCAAACGTCAGACGCCGCGCACATCGCGATAAAGCCGCTTTCACGGTGATCCGCTTCCTCACCGGCAAAATTTTACATGGCGCGTCAAACTCACGATGCCCATCAAAATACGCCACATTATGCTGTTCTCATCCGAATGGAGGAAGCGTACCAAAAAGTCCTCCCTCCTTCTCCCCGCCGACGTGGGAGATTTATCGCGGGTTCTATGTAATATCGTCGAATCTTCTCACGGAGTCTTTATCGCGCTTTATTCTGGCCAACGTATGGCGAAGATTTCCCAGCGATGAACATTAAAACGTTAATCACTGATGGAATAATACATATCCGCCTGTACTTTGTACATACTTATGTACTTATTGGATTGAGGGCACGCTGATATACTTCGTGAAATATTCGTGTAATATTACGATATGGGCCAATCTTTGTTGTTGTTAAGTCAACACTAAGTTACTTAATTCAAAGTATTTTTCAAAAGATTTTATCGAACTGCAAGACAAGTTTAAAGCACAATTAAATCGCTGAAGGAAGTAGAATGGCGGAATACTGTCATTATTTCCGCAGTTTCCACGTAATCAGATTACAATCCACGCTTTTAAAATCTCGATTACTGTTTCAATCTCTACGTTGCATCAATTTTAAAACACTGAAATAAAATAACGTTGATAATTAAATTAAAATGCTAAAAAGATACACGCACCCATGTTTCTCATTCAAATTCACGTGATTCTGTAAATCAAATTTATATAAAATTGTTTTCACAGTACTGTTAAGAACAGCTCTGTGAAAAAATAATTTTGTTACCAATTGAAAAGTGGATGATGATGAAAAATTTAGTTTTAATTACTTGTATAAATTCTCATTTATAAATAAATTTTATTCTTGTTACAATTATTAAAGATGTAATGTTTTTATCCCTTTATGTACGTATCTGCTATGAGGATATGTTTCTAAAAATGTCCTTTGTTACACCAAAGATATAACAAAGGAAGACGGTTATGAAATTTTGGTTGATTCTAAACGTATCGAAAATTTGTCACATACTCTAAATTACGCTGACAACTAACTACGCAAGGTATCTCTAAGAATTTCCGGTGATCGATTAACGAACTTCGACCGATATCAGGCTCTTCGGGTTCGTTAACTTAGACAAAACTCGCTGGACGACTTCCCTCATGTTCTCCGCGATCCTCTGTTACAGCTAAAGTTCGTAACTACGTGTGCGTAGATTGTAGCAGCGCCGTAAATAACGACGTTGTCGTTGAAGCACGTACTCGCGAAACAAAAGATTGACTAACATGCGGCGAAGAAAAATAGAAAAGGAGACTTTACAGATTTTACAACTTTAGCACTTATTGTTAGTAAAAATGCGACTATAAATGTATGAGCTTTGATCAGAAGAAAGTAAATTTTATAATACATATCTTTCGTTTATTAATTGATTGATTAATGTATAAGATTGATTAATATTTTGACTATATGTTCCGAATAATCAATATAATAATATGTATAAAAATAAAAAAATCTTACAGAAATAAATGAATAAAATTTATGTTATTATATCGAATAATTTGAAACTTTGTCATCGTGTTAAAACTATTAAAGAAATGATATGAAATGATATGATATGAAAAGATATGAGGATCGGCGGTAATCGGTAATAAATAAATGGCAAAGTAGAACGCTCCTAACGCATGCCAGCTCGTCAGATAAGTCTCTCCCGGGTTACTAATTTGTCACAATGATGTATTATGATGGCGCAATTAGGAGTTGTCGCCCCATGAGTTACAACGGCCTGCGAGCAATTCTTGGCTTACCGCGCAATCCACAACACTCTTGCGAATTCCTGAGAATGTGACACAATTGGGCTATTACGGCCATTTATTACGGTGTAATTGTATTCGGCTTAATTTCACGTTGCGTTTTCGCAGTCGGGAACAATAGTGTCCCGCGACGTTAATGCATTGTCGTTACTGCGAATAGTTGCGCTCTTTATTCGTTACGCTTTATAAACGCCAGCCAGAGGCGCGATTTATGTGTGATGTTTTTGTAATTTATCGTCACCTTCGCCACGGCCCACGAACGATAAATCTCGCTGCGATGCGTCGAGATTACGGACTCTCACGCTGGCGTTAATCTTCCGGCGCGAGGAGAACGCCTGACATCGTCAGGCTTTAATTTAAGACTTTTCTTAATTACAAATTGACAAGTCCTCGTGGGCTTTAAGCTTAGTGAGGAAATCTCCTTTGTGACAGTGACAAATAATACGTTTGACATAAGCTTCAACCTTTAGCCATACTTTCCACTTTTTTTTTCTTCGATATTGATTAGAAAAAAGATATATTAAGAAAGATGATAAAATGTTGCACATAATACAAAAGCCTTTATCATACACGTCTTTCTTGTTTTTTAAGAATTTTAAACAAGTACATGAACGCGACCGAGATGGAAAAATAGGATTAAAGGGAAATAAATTATCAAAATGAATGATTTCTTTTCAATTGTCTTGTGCGACGACCGAAAATTATAATAGAAATTAAAAGGGTCGTTTTGCTCATGCCTTGATCCTTCCTCCACGATGGGTCGCGACCGGATGTTAAATTGAGCACGAAATGCCGGACGAATCGGCATTAATATCCGCGGAATTAACCCGATGCCCGGTAATTAAATCGATTAATTTCCATTTCCGAGTGGCTCGCACAATTTTCGAACGCGCCCCGCGATTAATTCCGGGCCCTCTAACGTTCCCGCGATATTTTATACCCGGCCGCAAATCAATGGCCATGGAAGCGAATTCGCGATGCATTTAACGGACACGTGAAGCAATATGAGTGTAATTAATTTCGTATTTTTCATACTACACCAGGTGTATCGGTTTCGCATGCGCTGGCGGTAGAACTACCACGTAATATTTTAAAATTAAATTTTAAACCGTACCAAAGCAATAGACGGCTATTAAGGCACTTTGAGGAAATATAGGATATATTCAACGAAGTCTGTCGTACCATGATACCATGAACTAAGAGCCTGAATTTTTTAATAATATGAACAAATTTGGCTTTTTAATTTTTAAATATAAAGTGACATACTATCCTAATAAGCCTAATGCTTTCGTTACACTATTTACAGGAGATTAAAGCAGGAAATTTCAAGCAAAACATGAATATTATACGGATTTAAAGTAATCGCGATGTTAGCAGAGCTGCTACTGAACTCTTTTTATTAACCTTCTCATAAAAAAATAGATATTTATTTTTAATACCAAAGTTATACCTAAGAGAAATAAGAGACGATATCTTAGTCGCAAGAGACCACTTGTCACAAAAATGAAAAAATAATGTAGTCTTAAATACGAAAAAAAATTAAATTTTGCCCTCATCACACTCAATTCTTGCTACACTCATAATAATTGTAACAATAACTTTATATTTGAATATTATTTTTGCTTTAACTACTTTATTTTAATATCAGACGAATGCATAGGTGCTTCTGAATTGGATTACCCGTGGGGAAACGATACAGGTAATCTCTCGGGAAGTTATTCCGTGACGCTGCGACGTCAGTCGTCGTTACAAGCAACTGGCGTGAACCCAACAATTTTATTCAGAATTAAGTTGTGCCGTTTCAGTCATGGCTTTTACTTGAAAAGATTGCACGCGAGCGCGCAATCGTATGCACGCAGCGAAGAAACCAGAGACATTTTTGTAATATGTATCCTTAGAAAATTATAATATATTACTTTGTATAATAAGTTTGAGTCTATTTAATAAATACATATGTGGCGAGTGTATCTCCAAATAATTCATATTTTACGTTGAGAAAAATAGAGATGGAAAATTTAAATGGCAAAATATAAGAATAATTGCATGAAAAGTTTAAAAGACTTATATAACCTGTTCCTCTTTTTGATTTATGTATTGTACCCAAATTGAATTTAATTATACGATAAAAAGTGAAAAATTGTTGTTGATATTATTGCTTCGGATTATTTATAAATGCTGCAACGGCGGAATCACAATGAAGACTGTCGCTTCGATGGCTTCATCAATTTGCTGTTTTAAATCGCAACATTTACATACAAATGTGTATGTAGTCGATTACGGTTATATTACATTAATAATTCCAGTTACCATCAGTTTTCGCCCATACAAACTCGCGAATTTATATTGCGTGATATTCTCGTCGATAAACATACCTACGTTTTAGGATGATTGCCAATGCCATTCAATCAACCCCACTTTATCTTTTATATTATATTCCCTTATAAATCTTGGACGTGCACTGAATGGTTCTTACGTGACTTGTATGGTCTTAACGGAACAATAGCATTGTTCCTTAGATCTCAAGATACTCTATATATATATATATATATATATATATATGAGTGTACATCCGAAGCCACTTAGAGGACTGACAAATTAACGAAGTTTATGATTTTCATTGCGGACAGCGTTTGCCACTGTAAATTAATCTCGCGCGGTAGGTGAAAGGAGAGTGCATCGGTTCTCCCGCAGGATTACGTCCAGCTAAGTGCAGTTTATTTTGTCGTGGTCGCCGGGCAATCGCGGGTTGCGGTAAGACGTTGTTCTCTCAGGGATTTCAATATTAGGAAATAAAAGACGGCGAAACTGCGATTGAGCGTCTCTCAGTCCACTACCGATGTTTCCTTTCTACGATTCTTAGGCACACTGTGCCGTTTTATTTTAACTAATCTCTTGTTTTACAATATTATCTAAAGATTATACGATTACTTTTCAATGCTCTCAATTTGTTCTTTATCGTTTAGCGTTTAGAAACTGGTAAACGCAAAGTATAATTGTTACAAAAGTAAGTAGTTTAATAGGAATTTATTCGCTCCGTTTTATCCTTTGGGATTGCTCACGTTGTTCTCACTCGGGCTTTCCTCTGGCAACATATTTTAATTTAAAAATCCAAACGCAAAATAAAACACCGTTCTCAGAGGTAATCCGTTATCGACAGCCTGGATTATCCAAGCTCGATGCGTAACTACCTACTAAGCAGCGGAACGTGAATGAGTTTCTTCGATATCATTGCGAACGTCGGTGTAACATGGACAATACGATGAGAATCGATTCGGTTCGATGAGCGCTCCCGCGCAATGAGGTAGCTTCACTCGATCTTGGTAAACCACCTCCTGCATAGGGAATTTGCCACCGTCTACCGCCCGAAACCAATCTCCGTCAACCGAACCGTTTCACCATTTTAATCCGCAACATCGCGGCGAACGAGACATTCGCGGAAACGAACTCCGGAATGGTCTTACGAAACGAAATCAGTCGAATGTGTGGATATCCTGGATGAAGAGAGGGATCCCTTCCCCAAATACACGTGATGCTCGCAAACGTTGGGGCAGTATCGAACAAGTTCAACTTACGAAACTGTCAAATGGAGAAGCGTTCCAATATCTAAGAAAATTATTTATTAAAGTGAAAGAGAATGAAGAAAATATATTTTTCGGGGGGAGGGGAGGAATAGCAGACTCATGTGGAGTCTCATTATTCATTTTTTTTTTCTCTTTCTCTCTTGAGGATTAATATTAGAAGATTCGGTACTAAAGAAGTTCAGAGAAGTCTAAATTTGGGATTAGACTCTCACGCAATATTGATGATTGAAAAGGGGACCGAATCAAGTTCTCCTAAACTTATTCAAGTATATAGTATTCTGTCATGAGTTACCGGCGGAAAGTTTGCGAAATGAATATCGGCAACGTAGAAAAGTAATGTATCGTCAATCTCGGTTAATATCACGCGCGGCCTTGCAACTTTGTCGAGGAATTTTGGCGACGTTCCCGGCTCACAGAGTAAATTTGCAAAGCGGAGGGGAGAGAAGAGGAGAGAATAGTCAACGGTACCAACGACGGGGCGCGCGCCCTTGATGCGCGTCACCATTAGTGCCGGGGTACCGGTTACCCCGGCTATATGTATCCGCCGGAACTTGATGCACGCGAAATCCGGATAAGCCGTACGATTTGCCACGCAGCGGGTGAATCCGCGCGACGGCACGACCTAACGACGGAATGAATAACAGAGGAGCGCGAGCACGCGGCCCTTCTGATAGCGCTGTCGTATTTCGCGTAGGATGCCTCCGGAGCCCCCGACGCTCTCTCCGTGACGTCGTCGCCTGCCCGGGGATAATCGATTGCCGGTGCATTCAGCGCGACGATACCTCTGCGGGATGCATCGCGCACCGTTATTGTTGGAAACACCCAGGAGTCGCACGTGCGCATTTCAATGGTGCCGTCCGGAAGAGATAAATAGGTGGGCAGCGAGCTTTATTTTTGGCCCGCTGCATTCGCCCGCGAATGCCGCGATCGTTCATTCGTTGACTGCCGTGATCCCTATTTGAGGACCGCGTTGAAAATAGCAAAAAGTGATATATCGCGCAAGAGGGAGTTAAACTGCATTCATAATTGTTCACTAGAGCAGAGAAAGGTTTCGCGGATTATTCGCTTTCGGGTATCTATATGCGAGATGAAATGTTAAACATTAAATAAATGTTTGATTTCATGATAATGGTACGCAATATGAATTTTGTAAAAAAAATTGAAATGCAAGCGAAACATTTTCAATTAGCAATTAATTATTCTATATTGGGAAGTAATATTAAATTAAAACAATATTTAGACTATTTTTCTCTGATGCAAAATTTTGATTTTTGACGAAAGATATTTTAATTTTACGATGCACAAAACACTGTCTATTGCAACATTTGAGTAAAGTGCTAAAAAAATCTATTATTAACTATATAAAATTGATTTGTTAACAATTTAACCTGCTAAATGTATAAACATTCTGTCGAAAAGAAGTTAATCTACCTTTTGAACGGAATTAATTGAAAGGGATGCGCGGAGCGATATATCATCGTAAATATTAGAATGGATCTTTGCAGTAGGTATCCATCCGTTCGCAAGGATCGATGATCGATGTTTCGCCCGGCGAAGGTGGTTGTGAAGCGTATTGAGCCGATTTATTGTAGAAGCTAGATCCGATGAATATAAATTTTTCAAAGATGCCTTACAAGAAAGAAAGGAGCTATAAGATGGACATCGAGATGACATCCGAGAGTTGTAGATTCATTGAAAAATGTATGGCTGTAGTCCATTCCGCTTCGGCGCTGGAAAATCAATACCGCAATATCGATCTAATAAATGATGCGGAGAAAATCTTAATGAGCTGTAACGTGCTGGTATTATACGGCACGGATCGGCGTGAGACCGTTATTAATCATTGAAACTAATCCATCACAGCAATGTATAATACTACGCGTTTTAGCTGATTAAGTCGTTAACATTCATTGTTGTAAGTAAAGCTTGTTTATTCTGGAAAATTTTCAACAGCATAAATTCTTTATTTTCTATCATTTTTATTCTCTGTTAATCACCTATTGATTACCCTTTGAGCTCTAAAGTGCAAATGAATATTAGCATTTTATTTTTCAATTTATTTACAATTGAGTTTTCCATAGTAATACATTTATCTTAAATATGTATTTTATTATATTACAATATATATATGGTGAGATATAATTTATACGCAAAGGAACTTATTCATATCACAATGTAGCAACACAAGTTGTACATAGAAAATTATATAATCTACTTGTAAAATAAAATAAAATTACAAAATAGAACTTGTTGTAAAAGTGCAGTAGAAGAAATAAAATCAAGCAGAATCTTTATATTCCTTCTGTATAGACCATCTTATTTCAGGGTTCTAAGCAATTTGATTGCGATCTACTCAAATTCCTTTTACGATCACTCGCTGTACGAATTCGATTCGCGTCCATAAAAAGTAATACTTGCGTCGATAGTTGTGTTTATTCGTCCGGGAAATTCATATAATAAATCTCTTTTGAATTTCCGTAATGTATTCAAATCAGTAGGAAAGGAAAATAACGTCTCGCAAATGAAATGAGGGATCGATTCGATTTTATGAAAATGCGTAGACGCATATATTATCCCAGTCGGGCCTAATATAAAAATAATTCACATGATCGTATCACCAATCGACTTCATTTTATCCTGCACTTTATCCTCCGTGTAGCCTCAACGTGTTATTGCGCAGATACACGGCAGGTTAAGCCGCCATCGATTTCTGATACTATCCTGGCTCAGAAGTAAGCCGGCTCCTCGACATCTCCACTCTTTTCGTTCGCCGTCACCGAAGCGTTTACGCGATTCGGACACTTTTCCATCGGTAAACAATATTTACCGGCGCATACGCGATACGATATGCAGCGTAGCGGATTATTCTTGGGATTGTGGAAATGTATAGGACATGTACACACAAAAGATTCCGTGGCAACTGTTAGACGAGATATATCGATTTTTTTTAAACAAAAGTAGATACATTACAAAAGGAGTAACGAGATATATATATATATATTTATTGTAAAAGTGTTAATTGATATTGATTAGCAAAAATTTCTAAAGATGACTGAAGTGTTTGATCGAATATAGATATTTACATGCTAATATATAAAGTAATAAATTTTTATAGACGGTAAAATTGATGCTGCAGTCGAGGCGAATGCAATTCTTCGTGCAAAAGTAAATTAAAAATATAGAATAAAGTTTTTTATATGAAACTTTTGACAGAATAGTTTGAAAATATAGAACAAAGCTTTTCGCATGAGATTTTATTTTCGATAGAATAGACTCGAAAATTAATAATATTTTTGCGCTGTTTTTAAGCTCAGACACTTTTTGCTCATTTTTTTATACCTTAAATAAGGTATTACATATCATCGGTGTGTCAATTGTATATTATTTTTCTTATGCATTATAAATTATTTTCTAAATATAATACGTTTGAAGATAAAATGTAAAAAAAAACTCAAGTTGTGCGTAATCTTTGAAATATTAAAATTGGAAATTAACAGATACTACAGATATAGATATGTAGTAATTAACACAAAATAACAAGTTTCTAATCAATAATCTTAAAATTTTTGTTGAATAAGCTTTTTACTTTCCGTAATATTAAATGCGTGATCAAATCTCGAATGTGGAAAAGGACAATTGATTTTTTTCTCATTCCTCTTCTGCAACAGTCGTATAGGACAGGTGATCGATTTAGCAATTACACGTAACAACATTTATTCGACGAATCATACGTCTGAATGATCGTAAAACGGCGGAAGTAGAAACAGAGCGTCTCGTGCGCGGCTGTGCGCGGCCAAGCATCCTCGGTTGTCTGATCGTCAATGTGCATAACTACTTTGCTACTCGGCGCTCTCATTCGTTACTCGTATCACGTAGACCAAAAACTGACGAAACGATTGAAACTGAAACGGAGAACGGATCTTGCCAGTTTGAAGAAATGTTATAAACTGCATTTTTCGAGCATCGACATAAAATTGTTATGGCAGATACATTGCATACAGATACATTTTGACATGATTATGTTCGATAACGCTGATTTTTTTTAGGGGAAAGGACAGTTTTAAAGTTTAAAATTTTGATTAAAACATAACTACAAAATTATTTCTTAAATAATTAAGTTTAATAATACTAATCTTACTGTTGGTAAAAATTTATATAAATTTATATATGAGAAAACAATATAATTATTTGACATTTTCTCTATAATAAAATATCTTTTAATATGTTATTGGTACTTTGAAATAAAGGATGTTTTATCGAAATATGTAAGTAATGTTTTATTATATAAAGTTTAATAAATTTCACCGCTTTTGATCTCTTTAATATATTTGTTGTAAAAACGTGCATTTATTACGTAGAGTTTAATGCACTCGCGGGCAATGTTTCGTACTTCGAAATGGTTTTTCGCTCGAATACGCGTCCACCATAACCGTGGACTAAAAAAGAGATCAAGCGATCGTCGACGACGCGCTGACTCACGGCTGCCGTTACGGTCCTCCACTTGCAGTTACGATAAGATTTCGTACGGTTGTCCTGTTGTTCTCGTAGAACTGCCGAGTCATTGAAGGCAAACGAGCTGCAGCACGCGGGGGATTTGCCGACAATGGCGATACTATCGCAAGCGAATTCGAAACTCGATGATTCAGTCATTTTCTGGTGCATTCCGGTGCACGCAGTCGTAAATCAAACGAGTATCGCGACAAGCTTTCTCGTTGCAAAAATTGCTGAAATAATGCTTTCGATATATGAAGTGACACGTATTGCGACGTGACGATTGGAGGTTCGACAGCACATCCTGCGAGCTGACAATTATTGTTATTAATCGCAAATTGTTACATATTTTTCTCTGATGCGTTTATCGAGAATAAAAGCAATTTTTTATGAAAATTCTCTACAATTTTACTCACAATCATAATATCACTCTCTTTCATAATCTTTATGAATTACAACGGAATATCGGAAAAATAGAAAAATTAATATAACAATTGAAAAACATATAGCCATAAAAGACAGTATAATTTTAATTTTTAATTTGATTACGCACATTAAAAATGTATATAAAATTACATGAATAAAGTGTGAAATACACATGTATATATATTTTATTTCAATCGCACAATTTGTGTTTATTATGCGTGTAATTTTATGTATACTTTTTAATGCGAGCATAAAATTATAACAGTCACAATTAACGTGAAAATAAAAATCCTAAAAGTTACGAGTATAATATGGGTTTATCTACGTGAAATCACGCAGGCAATTATTAAAATCTCATAACCACTAGCGAGAGAGAGAGAGAGAGAGAGAGAGAGAGAGAGAGAGAGAGAGAGAGAGAGAGAGAGAGAAAGCGACGAACAGAGCGATTAAATGCGAGATAATGAAAGGGCGGCGGCTTCTGACAGCCGGTGTGTGATGACTTCCGTCGAAACGACCAATCGATCGAAGTCCTCGCGTCACGAGTTCGTCGGGGAACACAACGATGGGACGAGATGATAATTAGCGTCGGGTTGCCACGATAATTTCCTGATCTCTAACGCGATTGTCCGAGCTGTAGATCGAGACGGACATCTCGTCGACTTGCGCCGTTCGTTGCCGTTCGCCGTTACGATTCGCCGCGACGAAATCGTAAACCCGCGCTCGTAAATTCACGCGACGAAGCCGCCTGTTCGTGACGAATATGATTACGCGGTGCCCGAGCGTTGAGCCGAGCGAGCTCTCTTCGTGTTGTAGAGGACCAACGCGATACAATCGTGATTTATAGGGTGCACGAGTGTGCGATGGATGAATACACGAGGCGCTCTTTTCATCCCCCTGATAGCGGTGCGGTGTTAGCCATATTTGCAGGAGTCTTAAAAAGGAGATGACCTTATTAAAAGAGAGGATCAACTTGCTATTATCGTCGCCTCATGCGGGAAGATATCGTCGCTGGCTGTATAAACGAGAGTTGACGTAATAGGTATCTCCCGACTGTTTGAAATAAAGAGAATCGCATCAGTTCGTTTTAACTGATTTAATTTCCATGTCGGTTAATATCACGTAGTTAATATCACGTGAAACGGATAAATCGAGCTGCAAAATAAATGCGCTTTCGGATTCGTGAATAAGTTACTCTTCTCTGCAGCCGCGACGGACCTTGAGAAATACAACGGCGGATATCATCGATCGTAAAGGCTTGATGGGCCATCATGGACGAATCAAGGTGCCGCAGAGTCGTAAACGCGCCACGTCGTTTCGCCAGTCAATTACCAGCATGCGCACTTGTCATGCGAAAAGATTGCAATATATGCCCGTCTGACGTCCTGTCCATTATTAATACTTTGGTGGCGCATGGCACTTCTAGTCCATCTGAGTATATACCATAGAGTTAAAAAGAAAATTGTATATTTTATTGAATTTTTTTTCAGAGAAATTGTTAAATTTATCTTCTCTTATTTTGAAAACTGCAGAAATATGTATAAGAAATCGCTTTAAATTTTATTGTACAAAATCTGTTATCTAGAAAATTGAATCGTATATTATGTCGATTAAATTACTACGTATTTAATCACAAATTAATATTTATTCATTACAAAGAACGGATATATAATAATTCTGATAATACACGTAAGTGTGCTGTTAGAGCATTGCGATCTGTGCGCAATACAAAAAGATATTGTCGGTACCTAAAACAACTTCTACAGAAATAAGCTGTACAGAAATAAAATCTGTCGCATCTTAAGACGGTATTACTTTCCTTAATGCCATTTTATCGCTATGTTTGCATTCTATAACAAAACTCTGTCTTTCTCTTCTCTCTTCCGCAACTCGTGGACAATTCTTAACGCTTTTATTCCCACGCGCTTGAAGATGCGTTTCTTTTTCTAAGTCTCCTTTCGCTCCGTCTCTTGGTATTCTTATCTGTCTCTTTGTACTCCCTTATCTCTCTGCTCTACTTCATATTCTCATTTCCCCCTCGCGTCCCACATTACTACCGCGCATTCCTCGCTCGCTGTATATTGACGTAAAAGACGTCGTAAAATTCAGTCGCTCGCCGGAATGGTAAATCCTCCAAAGCGCGACCGGGTCACATAAAAATTGCCGAGTTTCGACGGCGATGCCACGAGCTTTACAAAGTAAAGTCTGGTCTCCTCAGCGTACCGACGTTATCAACGGACATCGTGGTCGAACCGCGAGCCATAGCGGCGAGCCTCGAAACATGGTGCACACTCGCATAGAGCTCAATCCAAACCACAGGGAGCTTCTATTTTCTGCACAAGACACAAACACGGAGATGCGCCACGCCGAGATGTGCCATCCGAACTTGCACCGAAACCATTAGTTCCTCGACAAACTGTTGCGGGGGCATTATCGTTACTTTCTTGGATTTCCGGCGTTCTCGCCTCTCGTAATACAATGCGCGAGAGGTATGGCCTTTGTAAAAGAGACCGATAAAGCTTGTTACGAACCATTTGTAATTCGTGACAGAATCTGAGAGGAAATTCTACAATTCTCCTTGCCATAATATATTTAAAAAAAGAATTGTGAAATTCAAGTTCCATTTGCGTTATTAAATTTAAATATTTTTTTACGAAATTACCTGTAAAACATATTTTTCAATTAATTTATATTTATGAAGATGTGTTTATACTTAATATTTTCATGTTATGTTATTATTATCAAAAGCTTTACAAATATATCGTGGTATATTGCGATGAAAATTCGTTATAATAGTTTAATTCATCGTGTTTCAAACCATTTCCATTTTATTCGTACATAATCGCGATCTTTCAGCCGCTTAAAAAATCAAAACTTGTACTGCCCGTAAATACCCACGTAAATAAATAACGTAGTTAAAAAATCGCGTATATCCGTTTATTATGCTCGAATTCAGCCGACGCGCCGTGCTGGATCCCCTATGCACGAAAATTCAATTCGAGCCGTAAATCCCATTATATCCTCTTCTGCGGATTACAGGCTTTAAAATGCCGCGGAGCGAGCTCGAATTTTCTCACCCGTCTACGAATCAGCAGTGGTGTTCGTTGCGGACAAAATAATTTTTCTTTAAGCCGGTGTATCCTGGAATGGGTATACGGGAGACCGTTCGCCGCCGGTATCCCCGTCAAACATCATCGTTTGTTTGCGCGGGCCTTAAAACCCGACCGAGAGACGGATAAATTAATCGCTAACTGGTGTAGTGTACAGTGTGGAA
This sequence comes from Tetramorium alpestre, assembly GCA_021460005.1. NCBI lineage: Eukaryota > Metazoa > Arthropoda > Insecta > Hymenoptera > Formicidae > Tetramorium > Tetramorium alpestre. The sequence goes on from JAJVSH010000004.1 coordinate 355,330, forward strand.
ATGACAGTTCGTGCGACACAAACGCCGTATAAACGCAAACGACGGATAGAACTGATGTGATCGCCGCTAGGTTGAAACATAGTCCGTTCATACACGCAAATATACGTAAATCGCTTTTCTGTTTACGGAAAATTTCACAAAAGGCTATTGCAAAGGTAACACCTTGGTGACAGATCGCTTTAAATTCAATGTTCACAAAATTGCATAATTATTGATCATGCAATACGCGTGTTGCATATTTTACGTAAAATAAAATTGCTTGTGTTCGATTCAAGTAAATTCTTATCGGTTATTACGTCGTTAATTTATGCGCTACGTAGTAGTAAATTAAAATTCACATTCTAGAGAAATAATACGGAAATAAAATTATAATTTTGAATTCACACACAGTATGCAAGAATAAAATGAAGAAAACAGCAGGTAGAAAATTAAATGATTAACTCCGAGATATACTATGGTTTTGATAACTAAAAGTATAAGCGTCGTACTTAGCGAGCTTCAATTAACGTTTATTTTCTTTCTTTCTCTCCGTCTCCCCTGTTCTATTCTTAGATGAAAAAAATCAGTCGCCTGCCAAAAATATTCCGCGGATGAAGCTCAGTGATAGCTGAATGTTCCAGCGAATTTTTTCCTCCAATTGAAGGCGCTCGCGGTCGCACATTTATTTTTGCCGTTCCATTAAATTAACGCTTCCCTTAATTCGAATTGCAAATATTCAGCAGTACGCCACGAATTTGCCTCAATAATGAAAACTGGCTACTTTATGCGCGATATGCGCTTTCGCCTCGGGCCAGGCGTAGCGCGGATCGATCGGCGTAAATTGGAAAATCGCGTTGAGTCCCGTGTAACGCACCCACGTATTCGACCGCGCACTAATCCACTCTCACCAGTCCTCCCGACAGTGTAAATATCTCCGTGTGTCCCGGCTCGCTGAGTGGCTCGTTCTCATCGAAGTTCGATTCAAACGGAATAATTCGCTTCCTCCGTTAGCCGGCCAGAGATGCGAACGTATGTAAATAGTTATCGCTTTTTTCCGCGCAGAAATGTCCTACGACGCTCCACGACGCGTCCCCGGTGATAATTAAATAATCGCGACCGCTTATCGGGTTCCAACGTTTCACCGTCAAAATGGCGAGTCGGTCGTTCAATGCAATTCGTTCTCGCTCGATTGAATTTTACGATTCTCTTCGAAAAACGACGCTCACTATACTCTGAGCGCTCATGATTTCGATAATGAAGAAAATGCTGAAAAAAATACTATGAAATAGGTAAAGCCACGTGTGTCTCAATTAATGCAATGATTGACAAAACCAAGATCGATGTAATAATAGAATGCATATGAATATGATAATACATTTTCATTGTTTATCATATTAAAAATGATCTAATAATGTTAATACAAAAAATATGAGAATATACAAAATTGATAAAAAATATAACACAAACAAAGTTACAATTTGTTCAAAATAAATTAATGTTGCAACTGAAAGAGAAAAAAATGAATATTAATTGAAATTTATAAATGTTTCTTTTAGTTAGCAAAATATATCTCCCGTAATAATTTTCTCTGTCTCCTGTTTTCTTCATTTTACTGCATACTACATTCAAAATTGTAATCTTATCTTCATTTCTAAATAAATTTTTTATTTCCTACAAGCAAATGCAATTCCAAATGGAACAATTGCATGTCGGCTGCGCGCGGAAACGATGTTGACACTTTTGCCTCTCGCGACTAACCGTTACGCAAGATAGTTTAGCAAACTGCCGACGGCCTGAAAATAGAAGCTTGGATAGATGGGAGAATAGTTGCCGTTCCTTACTTTGAAGAATCGTTAACCCTTCGGAGTTACTTCGTTGACGCCGCTCGAGGCGTCCTACCGGAGCGTCAGGACGTTGAAAAACACAAGAATTTACGAAGAATGCTTTCAGCAAAGTTTAAGTAGCTCGAGTAAAAACAAAGGAGAATGCGAATTCCAAAGAAAAGAGGTTGACGTATTCGGAAAAGATGTTTTTTTTAATTGGTAATATAAGGCATCGTAAGAAATTTAATTTTAGTGTTCACAGACTATTTATTAGCCGAAAATAATTAAATCTCGATAAATCTATTTTTCATCGTTTTAATAATTTCGTAAAAAAAAAACTGATCTCCAGATATTATTTTAATCAATTATTATAAAAAGCACAGTTTTAATTACAATGCTTCAAATTTTTTTAAAAGAGAGTTATACTTTTCGAAGTATTTTTTTCCACAGAATCTATCGAAGAATCGAGAATTAATAATAACTATTCTGACTAGTATAAATATTACTTTGAAATACATTTACGCTTTCAATTTATATTTGATAGAGATACATCGCGAGCCCTTGTTTCCGGCCTAATAAACGACATCACAATCGAATTCTCAGTTTTTATTGAGAGTGGCCTATTCAACCCTTCTGACGGCGAGCCCCCCAGCTCGAGTTTCAGCATCGAAAGCGCGGGCATTGTCCGTCGTGTGGCCAATTCAACCCTAGGCAGGCCGTTTCGCAGGTCGCATTGAAGAGATTTTGCCGAGTGTTGCAAACCACGGGCTCTCTCGCGACGTGTCACGCGTAAACACGGGAGCGCATATACGCAGACGCTCTGTACAAAGGTTGCATGCCGTCTCTTGCATCTCTCTTTCTCTCTCTCTCTCTCTCTCTCTCTCTCTCTCTCTCTCTCTCGCCTTTCTCGTATGCAGCATACGATGGACGGTATCGCGCACCAACCAGCAAGAAGTTGGGTCTCGTGTTCGTCGGGTGTTACGTGCCCGCGACGCATATCAACCGTAACTTTCTACCGCTTTTTGCGGTCCCCGCCGTCGGCATTCACGGTGAAAACTGCTGATTTCCAGCGGCGGGCGCTCTCTCACGGAGCACATATTGTGTACCCTGCAAAACGAGCGTCGACTCTCGCCGAATCGAGAGACGAAATTTCGTCTGTGTGCGACTGTATACCGACGTGTGCGCTTCATGCCTACGCTTTGCAGGAAGTGTTTGCCTCGCGTGTCGATGGCCGATAAGTGTGTGAAGGGGATGTCCTAGTCATTGACGAGTGTCACCTTAATCATGAATCCTTTGTAAGAATTGTAGAATGGAAAGTATCGGCAGATGTGTTGAAAGCATCGTTCATGATTGACACAAATAGATTTAGATAGCAATCGAAAGTTTACATATAATATTTTTAACGAATTCGATTACACTACGCTATTCTAAATATTTTAAAAGCTGTTATACGTGTACGAAATTATCTAAATGCAAAACATAACATAATTATTTCGACTGATAAAATACTCGATATATTTTGCCAAATAATATCGTATATGGTTTAAAAAGAAGATAGAGAAGATGAATAAAAAAAAAGCAGTCAAATCTCATTGGGTTTGATATTTATAATGCATGTTCAAAAAGTTCGCACACTCTAAATCTTTCCAATGACTGAATTATTGATTGCTTTTGTAAAATGCGTAGCACTATGAATGATGAATTCACTGCCGTCTACACTAGAACTCACATCAGATAAACGGAAATTCATATAAAAGTTACACGACAGCTATGCTTTTTAATAGACTAAAAATTTTATTTCTCTCTTTCTTTGCGGGGGTTAACAAGAATACTTTAACAGTTAAAAATAATATATTTAATATCTTTTTCTCTCTACATGTTAAGAAGTTTTATACTATCGTTATTTAAATTATGTTGATTTTATATAGTTGTTTATAAACAATAATACACATATTTGTGCACGTATGTATGAATATGTATTACAGAATAAATTATTTTCGTGTACATTTTTGAGATATTGAATCCGTAATTAATTGTGAAATGTAGAGAAATTTAGAAAATATTAATATTGCTTGTACAATGACATACAAGTTTTGACAGAGCTGGAAATGTTTCTGCAAAACAGTGTCAGCTGGCCATGGTATATGCGACGAAAGTACATTACAGAAACTATGTAAAAGAGACACGAAGATCAAAGCGAATAACGAATACCCGAAAAGTTGATTTTGCGACATTTCGGTGTACCTCGTAAATATTGCAGGCATAAGGTGAAGAGGTCTCTAGTGAGAGACGCACAGGCATCACACGTGATATACGAGATGTATGTTTTTTAACGTGAATTTTCACGAATTCAATCAACGTTTTTAATTTAAAGCGTTTAAGAAAATGTAAGAAATCTTCATTCATTTTTCATACGTATTTCAATCCTACGTACGTTCGTATACGTGCGTCTAGGGCGGTAATCATACCGAGGAAATTAATGAGATACTTTTCGTATCAAAACGTCGTGGTATATCATGCCCTTGATACATTAGCTTTCGACGAATGATCAATATTTCACTTGAAGGAAGCTTAAGGAATAAAGCCTCTTTGCACGAAATGGGAAAAAGCTTCTTAGGAACGCCCAGCATGCCATCTTCTCGACATCCAATAAATACTTTCGACAAGTTACGTGTGGTTAAGTACACGTTTTCACATTCTAGCGCGACGCGTTTACCGAAGAATGATCTTCCGAGAGTTTTAACGAGGCATCTGCTCCGTCTTACGTAGTATGTGTTTTTTCCATCGTAAACTCACGTGGTGTTTACCAGGAATGGAAACTTACTCTCACGTACTCACGTACGCTTTCAATGCGAGAACGGCACGCGGTGCGTGTTAAATATCGAGTTTATTAAGAATGTTGATTGCGAGTAACGTTATCGTCGTCCGACCGACTAATTAATTTAGCAAGGAAGGGAGGCCTGTGAATGGATTCGCGTCGACGCGAAAAAACGCGTTCCTTTGTTCTTAACGAGATTTTTCTACTTCATGTGCCTCTCCTCGGTTCTCAGCCTTGTAAAGAACGTGCCAAGTTCACGGCTTCTTGAATGAGTAACTGTTGTATAATCTTAAAAGTTTACTATAGAATCAATAATGCACCTAATATTCATCGAGGTATGTAATCGCGTAGGTGATTAAACTGATTTGTTTCCCTTCCATTAAAATTTAATTTCGAATCGAAACGAGACGTGGATTATTAATCTCTCGAATGTTTTTATTAGTTAATGCTCGACGTACTTCGTGATTCATCCTTGAACAGTTTTTGTACGAAACGAACAGCGGGTGATTAATACAAATTACTTGATTTAAATTAAAATTTAATTTACGTCAAAACGACCCGATACATTATGTAATAATTATTTATTAAAGAGATTATAAATACTGATATTACTTGCTTTCGCAAAACGATATTTTGCGGCATCGATATCGCTTTTAATAAGTAAAATAGAAATTTTCCTGCGATATTAATTGCTAAATTAATAAAAAACAAATACATAATAAATATGTATTAGAAAAATAGGAAGTTCTAAACTTATCGATCAGCAATTTTTGTAAAAATTAAATTTAATACTTTCATTTAACGACACTTTCTCTCTCTCTCTCTCTCTCTTTCTCTCTTCGATATTATCTTTCGCATATTCAGTTAATAACTCAATGACGAAAATACTCAATAATGCGAGAAATATGAGTCTCTCGGAAGCCGAACTAATTAACTTTATGAAATAGAAAGTAGAGAAAATTGATGAAGGTATAAATTAAATAAATCGTGTGCTTTGGTATTAAATTTAGAAATGTATAAAATATGAAATTGATCAGTTGTTGGCCCCTTTGAGATACATACATATGTATTGATCGCGTCTCCGGTCTCGCGAGGAAAAAAGTAAGAAGAGAATAACATTAATACACCGCCACTATCGAAGTATCGTAAGCCCCACGTTATGTGGGGCAAGCAACCGCCACAGGCGGCTTCGGCGATCCTGAAAGCCTGCTGTGTCGCGTCGGCGCCACATCGTCCTGTCGAAAGCCGGATCCCCGGCTTAAAGCGCAGCCTCGCGATTCCGATAAAGTTTTCGTTACGAGATACATCGCCTGAGCGCACGTATACGTTCGAGAGCCCCGTAGTCGATTTTTCGCCGCGCGGAGAACGGCTCTTCCGGCGACGCGGGGCGCACGGCGCTGCATCGCGCCGAGCCGCGCCGCGCCGGCAACGCACGAGAGAGGAAACCAGGGGGAGAGAAACGCGGCGCGGTGCAACGCGATGCAATAGTGGCTTATAAGTACACTCATGAATAATGCAGCAGCGCGAACAAAAGTGCGCGGTGCGCGCGCTCTCTCTCTCTCTCTCTCTACCGCGTCCCGCTATATAATACTTGTGTATTTTACAAACACCGCTCGACGTTGGCCGCGTTTTCATGGCGACGCCGCCGCATCTAGCCGCGTGTACGTACACGCGCGTACGCGATTTAAATAACGCTTATCATTTTCATTTTGCGGCCACCGGGAAGCCTCGTCCATAAATTAGCATAGGCGATCCCTTACGTTCATTTTGCACCCTGGGTCCCGGCTGCGCCACCCTATTGACATTTATTTCCGGTTGAAGGTGCGAGGACAATTTCCCGCGTTACGGTGCGGTATGTATATGGGTTAAATGTAAATAACACACCTCGCTGACAGTTCGGCGAGGACTTGGTGAAAAAGCGCGCGCGGAGGTTGACATCTGCCTATAAAAAAGAGCTCCGTTTTCTTTAATTTAATATCTCTTGAGAGGCTTTTAAATCTTTCGAGAATGTAGGATGGTTGACTTGAATTACACATTATTTTTAATCAGATGTATAATAATTACGATGGCAAGTACTCGCCATGCTCCGTTTATTATTTATGTAAATAGTCGATGACTTAACGCCACCGACGATTAATTGTTTGATAGCGCCCATGATGCGAACCGTTATTTGACCTGGTTCATCGTCGCGGAATAGCGTTTTATATTTTTCTTCTTTTTCCGTGCCATTTTTCCGCTTTCCTTCTTGTCGGCGAGTTTAGCTTCAAGTGCTCGCAACGTTTCGTGCTCCTAAAAGCTTAAGAAACTTCTTAACGTCTGCAAAAGCGCCGTTTCGCCGCGCCGTTTATACTTATAAAAAGAAGAAGAATTATGACCCGCCGCGTTTGCGGAGGGGAAAGCGGAAGCACAATTACGCATTACTGTTGTTTACCTTTTAAAACCACACGTGTGATGGGAAAAATCCATTTATACTGATATTAATTTCTTCAGTTTCAGTTTTTTACGCAGGTATTGCGAAATTTGGGGAATAATACCTTTAACGAGTTTCAATTTAAAAGTCGGAAAGCTATCTCGGAAAAAGTTGATCTCTTCCCAGATAATAACATGTTAATGCACGCGGAGATAGAAAATTTAATTATTGGAATCTTTCGTACTCTGCACTCTCAGAGGGAAAAATACATCGGAATCGAGCAACGTACGCATTCGCGATGCCGATCGAAACGCTCAACGTCGGCGGTAATAACCGAGTTTTTGCTTCCGCGATGTTACGTCCGCCACGTCGATCCGAATACGTCGGAGTAAATCGGCTTTCACCTCTCGCGTAATTCCCTTTGAATTGCGCGCATTACGAGCGTGCGCGTGAATAATCGTGTAACGCGATTCCGCCGCTTTCCAGCGATTAACGGCGATCGTTTAGGTCTGACGGATCGTTTAATCCAAAGTCAAACATCTGTCGACGCGCGACTGCGTCGCTTTACGTTTCAGCTGAACGTTGGCCAATCACGGTGACACGAGACGCTCGTGGCGGCACTTGGACGCTTGTCCGCGCTTGCCTGAGACACCGGTTGATGTCCTCGTCGGACAACCGATTTGAATTGACACAGGAGGAATTAAATTGTCGGACGATCTATTAGTCACGGGGGATTACGTTATTCCGTTTAAGTTCGACGTTAGAATAGCCGGACGCGACGTTACTCCGCGTCGTATTCGTTCCAAACAATTGAGATTTGCATTCCTTGCGGAAATCTGCACGGTCCATTCACGTTATACAAAGGATGAATTGTCATTTATATAAAGTCAATATCAATTCTCTCGTTAGACATAATGATTGCAAAATTTTGCAAAACAAAAATTATTTCAGGCGAAATGACGATAAATATAAAGTATAAATCTTAAATAATGATATTCAGCATTCCTGACAATTTATCGTAATATTAATTGCGGTCAATTTTACATTTTTTTATTTTGCGCATGTTCTTGCTAATTGTAGCAAATGTGGAGTCAATCTGAAAATCTTTCTATAAGACGAATCTTTCTTATCCAAGATGACGAATTGGATTCGTATTATATTTTATAAAAATGGAAACTCATATTATGTGCATGAATAGGCAATTTCAGATATGATATATTGCAATAAAAGCTATATCACATCACAATGATATATGCGTATGATAACAGAAAACCGCTAACAATAGGAAAGCAAAACTAGGAAGTAGTCTACAGCAGCTATCCGATTCAACTGCCTGCAGGCAACACACCGTCGCCGTCGGTTTGATAGATAAACCCTAAACCTGCTCTGAACATATATCAATCTCTTCGTAGCATGGAGATTCTATTTTCTCGAAAGGCTCAGCGTATCTCATCGTTGTAGAATATGTTATTTCTCTGTCACGATAAGAAGAGAATATTCTCCTGTGAGAATCTCGGCTCGTGCGCGGATCGGTGAAAACGTAATATCTAGTGGCAGTTCAATAAAGTCTTTAATTCACGGAAAATTCTACAGCCATAACAACAAATTGTCTATTTAGTTTAAAGATAAAAGGAAACAAATTTATTGCTTGATAATTGGTGCTTCCAAAACTAACGTTTGTAAACGGTTAAATAATTATGAAACTTAAGTAATCATGATAAAATTGGATGGGAAATAATTACAATAAATATTTTACTCTTTAGTTTAGATTATAAATATCTAATTATTCGTTGATACGAATAGAATTTTTTTATTTTACGGCTGTAGGACGATATTAATTTTTCCGCTGATATCAGATAAATTATGCATCAACCGGTTTTTTCCGGCATATATACACAATGACAAGCTAAGCTATTGAGCAAAGAGTGAAGCTGCACGTCAAAAGAATAAGCTGTCTTGTGCAGATAAACCTTTATGTAACCCATACAGCCTATTTACGCTGCTTGCTTCATTAAAACGCTTTATTGAGGGAGGCAAAATCTTATTCAATTATCTCGCGGATTATTCTTGCTTTGTTTTTGTTAGCCATACATGCCGAGTTTGATTAAGACTTTTATATCAGCTGTCAGTTTTATATCAGCTTTTCTCTATTATAAAAAATTTCTATTATATTATA
>JAJVSH010000004.1:364993-383582 GCA_021460005.1 Tetramorium alpestre
AAATTAAAATTAAAAATGCCGAATGCAAGCGTATTGTAAAATGGAGTCCTCGAAATGCAACACATATTACATGCGTAATTCTTAATTAGAAATAATGAAATATATTATAAAATATAACAGAATTGTAATTTTCTACATACAGGCAAAATTATCAAAACAGTTGTATGGCCTTGGCCTTGGTCTTCGTCTTCGTCGTGAACGGCGCGCCGCTTCATACACAAGTAACGTATGAAGTTATCATTTTTATTTAACGCTTTATCTTTCGCGATACGTGATTAATTTTTACGCCACACGGTAGCCAAAATTTAGCACAACATAGCATAAATTTTTCTTTTTTTTAAATGACGGTGTTAACTTGATGTATGTACATCACGGCAAAAAGTAACTCACCGTCGGCCGTCGCTGTGGGCGTCAGTCTCCTTCGTTCTCACCGTTTCCAGGTATCCTTTTCCACCTTTCCGTAGTCACTTGCATCCTCACTTCACTTGACACAATCACACTATCACTGTCACTAGAATGACCTTATTATACACTTGCACTATCACTATCACTTGATCAGCACCGTAGGTAAGCGACCGAACGAATTAGATTAGGTTAGATTATCACGACGTGATTTTCAAAATTTCAAAGACAATCGCGCAGCGTAGCAAACGCGCCGGACGATCGCCTGTTGTTTGATTCCGATGGTATTTCCGATGCTTGACACTTGTTTGTCCGCAATATTCACTTTCAATAGGTTAAAAGACGAGAGACCTCATGAAGGATAAGTACGCCGATCTTACTCTTACATCTCCGCGATGGGATCAAGATACAAGAACACATTTTCGAGAAGACTAACCGAGATGTAAATGCGAACAAGACTCGAGCTGTTGTGTCACTTTTCTCAAAAACAATTTTTACATTGACAAAGTGAAAACAAAGAAGATTTGTGTGCTTTTAAGAAAGCATAGGTGCGACGTGAACCGCGACGCGCTTGGAGATATCGAACGTTCTGCGCATTTTGCACATTGCTCATAAACATTTTTTAAAAATATCACTATCACTGTACGTATTACTTGATCACAATCACGGTATAACGTAATAAAAGGACCGAGGCGATCGTCCGTTACTCGATTCGACACTTTCGACACTCAACCGTACGCGATATTCATTTACCACGGACGAAAAGTCGCGCGATCGCGGAGCGTAAACGCGACNTCCTCACGCTCGGATCTCCGCGATGGAACTGAGGTATTTTCTGAAGATTTGGAAATAATTGGAAGGGGAAAAATTATGGGAAGGGGTAGTGGTAGGCGTCTCGGACGAGTATACATTTTGAAAAAAAAGTAAATAGCCGCGATGTCGCCGAATACGTGCGACATTCGAGCGTGGCGTCCGCGATCTTCTCTGTCCGAGGGGGACCAAAAAAACGAATCACTTCGAGCGAGCGACGAGAAGCGCTGCAAAAAACATAAACACCGCCGAACGCGACAAATTTCGAGGAATTGAATAGAAATCGCGGAGTATAACTCCCCCCACAACCATCTAAACAAATTCGCGTGTCTCCGATGCTAGAATGGGTCGAGATTTCGACACCACCTTGCCAATCATCTTGCAACTTTTACAAAAAGTAGCAGTTTTATTGGCTCTGATCAAATTCTAACATTGTGGACATTAAAATGCGACCTAAAACAGAAGGCTCGAGCGAGACTCAAACCTCAAACCTTGCTCCTAAAATCATAATCAATCTTTATAACGAAACAAAGTTTATATCTCTTTCAGACCCTCATCGAATATTACAAACTAAAACGTAATACACAATCGCGTCGCATTTGAAAATACCGAATAATCGCGTTATATAACTTCTTGCGCGATATTTCTCGTGTCCATTTTTCAAAAATCGCACAGAATAATAGACATATTGAAGTGATCGCCCGTTGTTCGATTGAGTGTAACTGACAATGAGATTTGGAAGGAATGGAGATGAAAGAAACGCTTCGTCGATCGTATTGATGCGAAATTAATTGTAATGTAATTTGAAAAATAAAGAACTACCCGCGATGTAAATTATGCAAGGGAAACTCGTATGGCATTGTCAATGTTATTACGGCGAGACATAGACGTAAGGATTGCTTTTCTACATGAAGTTAGCACCGCAATTTTATAAAAAATATATACATATATAAAAATTGTACTGTGCTAAGTTTGGGCTAACATGTACCTTAAAAATTAATCGCTTTTTAGTCAGTTGTCAATGTTTTTCTCTATTATAATCTCTATTCTATATTTTATACTATGCTATATAGTAAATCTTATATCGCGCTTTAAATTTTTCATCCATCTAAATATATAACTTGTTAAATAAATTAAAATTAAAAATGCTGAATGCATGCGCATCGTCTAATTGAGCCCACGCAATGCAACACATATTACATGCGTAATTCTTAATTAGAAAGAATGAAATATATTATAAAATATAATAGAATTATAATTTTCTATATATAGGTAAAATTAAATGAAAACAGTTGGCACGCAGCCTTGGCCTTGACCTTCGTTGTGAACGGCGCGGCGCTACATTCAGGCAGCAACCCTCGAGCGAGCGGGTAGCGCCGTGAGACGCTCCGCGTATTGACATGTTATTTTTCAAGGATGATTTCGTCTTTCTAATAATTTGTGAGTATCGATGGTATTGGTCTTGATACTTGTTATGAATGACGCGCTGCTGCGTACGTCAAAAATCGTCCTCGCTATTATTCACGCAATGACGTTCGAGCGAGCAGGTAGTACCGCGTACTGACGCGTTACTTTTTATCGATGATTTCTTCTCATTAATAATTCGCAAGTNTCGATTCATTTGATAACTTGATTTTCACGATTGACGTTCAGAAATTAAATCGGAAAAGCCGGGATATGGGCTTAATGGGTCGTGAACTTTGCTGTGGACGGAGCGTCGCGCCCGCGTCGCTTCGTATACAAAAAGTCGCTGTATTCAGGCAGCTGCACTCGAGCGAGCAGGTAGTGTCGTAAGATGCTCCGCGTACTATCGACGCGTTGCTTTTCAGCGATGATTTCGTCTGCCTAATAATTTGTGAGTATCGATATGCTTGATAACTTGATTTTTATGACTAACGTTCAAAAATTAAGTCGAACGGATCGGCGTACGGTTTTGGTTAATACTTATTGTTATGAGCGGCGTGCTGTTGCGTATGCCAAAATTATTATTCATGTAGCGACATTCGAGCGAGCAAGTAGTGCTGCGAGATTCTCCGCGTACTAACACGTTACTTTTTATCGATGATTTCTTCTCATTAATAATTCGCGAGTATCGATTCATTGGATAACTCATTGATTTTTACGATTGACGTTCAGAAATTAAATCAGAAAAGTCGGTGTATGGGCTTGGCCGTGATCTTTGCTGTGAACGGAGCGCCGCTTCGTATGCAAGAAGTCGCCGCATTCAGACAGCAGCACCCGAGCGAGCAGGTAGTGACGTCAGATGCTCCGCGTACTAACATGTTATTTTTTAGCGATGATTTTTTTTCTAATAATTTGTGAGTATCGAACTGTTTGATAACTTGATTTTTACGATTAACATTCTGCATACATATCAATGTAAATAATTTATCCAAGCAGATAATTCGCGCGACATTTTATTAGTAGTGAAAAACGATATAACCGTCATAAATTAATTACTGTTATTTTTATAACACAATTTTAATTTTTCGTATACATGTATAAAGTACGTCGGTGTGATTGCGCGCATCATTTACGTATCAATATGCGAGCAATTCTTTGTAGAAGCAAGCGTTCGGGAGTGTCATTTAAGTAATTGGACTGTATAATTTGGAATAGTATTTTTCACTGGAATATGCATCGCATTTGGTGTCGACAGAAAGCTTCGCTCCATCGTTGCATTCGAGTGATCGTATAATTAAATGTAATTAAATGTGAGTGCAACTACAAATGTACAAACAAATTCAAGAAAAGGAAGAAGTGAATGATCATATCTCTTTATAAATCAGTTACATTCTTTATTCGAATATGTCGTATATTATAATTATCATAAAAATTTTCGAGTGTTAAACATTACAATTTTCTGAAATTCAATTTTTTAAATATTTTATATTATCTTATATTCATGTACGAGCTTGAGAATATTTTAATTACGTTGCACGAAGTGGAATTGAAATGTATAAATTATACAAATTATTTAAAATTAATTAAACTGAATATTTAACTTATGCACTACAAACTGTTGAATTTTTTAATTAATTTTACTATTAATTATTTGTATTAAAAGAAAAAAGATTGCGAGAATAATTCGTTACTATCCAATATGGTGTTATTATTTAGCGCGTTGCGCATTGTATTTGCGTGTAAGTTCTCAGATTGTTTTTTATTTTAATTATTGTAATTAGTGGCAAAGTAGAATACTTCCCTCCCATGGGTACGACCTTGGCGCGGTGGGAGGGCTCTAGTACCCAGATAGAATGTTATCCAAGCAAAATTCTTATTCTGCTTGGATAATAATCGGGGGAAGCTAACGTACCCTCGTCGCCGATTTAATTGAATAAACGAACCGCAGCCGGTTCGTCGCGTTTGCTTCGGGAGTGTCGTTCAAGTAATCGGACTAAAAAAATAAAGCTGTGAAAGACTATTTTTGAAATATCTTTCTTGAACGGTGAATATTGAATATTATCATAGCTTTGTTATAAACAGGAGTGCCGTACAGTATCGCGCGAAAAACTTTTATTGATAATTAGTCCGCGCGCGATTGTAATTTATTAACCCGCGTTTTTCGCGAGTGCGCGTAATAAATAATTTATGGCCAGAATAATTTATGAATTTTCAGCGCGATTATTATCTCGTTCGCGATCTCGCGACTATAGTAATTTCAATATTTCTACATTTTTTTCACGTTCTCGGGAGGTTCTCGATTACTGCTTAGTCCGCAATCTGTCACGAGTACACTTGCGAGAGGCCCTGATCATTATGTTTCACTGTGAGTGGGCGGAGAATAATAGGTTCGTGTCGATGGATCGAAGAAATGGTCATTGCTCGATATGGATAAGAGTCCGCTCTATACCATTTCGAGGATCTTTTTTCGCGAAATCGATTTTCGACCGACGCATCATTCGGAGTTAAACTTTTGATCGAGCACAACGAGCCAATTATCCACCTCTTGATAACAGGAATATCGTCTGGAGATGTTCGTCGGTTAATTCGCATTTCAATTTCGAGATTTTTTAATTAACGTGTAATTGTAATAGATTATTTTGGCTATATTTTGCGAGTGCCCTGTGCAATGAGAGAAGACCTGATAAGATGTTCTGAGAGGAGGTGGAAGTCTTAGGAAAGACCGCGGGCCCCGGCGGAGCAACCTTGGGGTAAGTGTTAGCTCTTTGCCGCATGAAATTAATAATTGTTTTTGATGTATTTAAATTATTTCATCTTAATAAGTTAAAAATAATTAAAGAAAGAGAAATTATTTAAAATTTTATAAAAGTTCATTTGTTAAGATTTTTCTTCAAAATAGATAATTGTATTATTTCTTGAAAGAAGAATTAGATGCGCGTAACAATTATCTTTTGAAACGTTGATTATTTTGAGCGCCACTTTAATTCGAATTTTATGTTTGTATGTTACAGTATCGTCGTAGCTACGTGGCTGAATAACTCCGCCCGTTGCGCATCAGATCGGTGAGCCAGAAATCTTTTTATTTTTTTAAGGTAACGGATCTACGATCAAATATGTATCTTGGTGCAATTATGGTTAAAGTACAAGAATAAATTATAGTATGAAAATATTATGTCTCGTAGATCCGTTGCCTTAAAATGCATGGCTTGAAATTGTTACTTTTATGTCATAACTTACTTTTTAAAAGTATTTCTTATTCTTTCTCGATATAGAAAAAGGTACGAAAAATAAAATTTACGACTGAATTAAATAATATAAGTAATAGTAGGGTATAAACGTATTTTGACGTGAAGAAATTGATGGGCATGGCATTACTCGCAGGCTAGTCACGGCGCTATCTTTTCTTGTTCATGTTAATTAACATATTCTGATGCATTCATCAACCGCACAGCTGCACCCTTACATTTGCATACATTCACCGATAGTATATCAAAGACTTTGTTTCGAGGCTTTCTAGAGCGGCGTGTTGCTTTATTGGTATAATAAAAATAAAATGAGAGGGAAGGCGAGAGACGGGGGCGAGAGAGAGAGAGAGAGAGAGAGAGAGGGGGGAGAGAGAGAGAGAGAGAAAGAGAGCAATCGGAGCGAACATAAATAAATGGGACATGAGGTAGCGATGGCTGACCTGTTAATCACAGACTATCGATCGGTCTAATTAATGCACCTCGTTATATCAGTCGGTGTAGAGAATGTTCGCTCTTGTTTGCGACCATCGAGGATACGTCGCACGAGAATTTCTTTGCATCCGCAAACATACCGATCCCGTCAAGCGGCGCCAAGTGACCCGGAAATCATGGAGTATTGATTGCGCCTTGTTCATCGGAGTAATTAATATGGCCTGTTTGCAGTTTATAGAAAAAAATCAGCAAGAAGATTTTAATATTACAATTTTTTAAATTATTAGAAATATATTTTTGGATGGAATGAAAAATTAAAGGTATTCCATTTAGACAAACGGAAACTCGATAAAGAAGAACGCTAAGTCAGTTTGAAAAATTAATAAAATATAAAATTTTCGTAAAAATAGTTTACAAGACTAAAATAAGATTTTTTGCAATTTATTAAATGTTGCTTTCCACACTTACGATAGGTTGTTTACATAAATTTTCTTTTTACATAAATAAATATTCTCACATGTATAGTAAATTTCGAGAATTGAACCTAGTGGCAGCTCCAATTTTCTCTGCTTAACTCCAGCGAGCATCAATTTATCGCGTCTTCCTTTGAGCATTCTTCACGGCTGCGCTGTTCGCCAGATAAAAACGCTGCTCGAGACGATAACCCCCTTAATACAAGCTGTTCTCGTATCGCGCGCGCGATAAAGGCACGCGTTCTTGTCTAGGGCGGGAGGAGGAGCTCTTTCTACCGGTGCGGCGTGGCGCGGCGTGGCGCGGGCCGGAGCTTTTCCACGCCTGTAAATCTGCCTCGCTCATAAAGAGCCCATCGTGCCGAGCGAGCGATATCTTCCCAGACGCCGCTATTGCGACTTGTCGATAAGAAGAAATATTCTCTCGCACGAGAGCCGTGCACGAACAAGTGAGAAGAATGGCGCTCTCCCTCTCTGGCGTGGGGGTGGTCGTGAAATTCGGAGTGCCGGCGCGGCGCGCGGCGCGCGGTGCCACGCGCGGTTGTGTGTATGAGGAAGGATGATACGTGGAAACCACCACGTAGCGGGCATATCCTGCCCGGATCTCCTCTACCTCCGGCTGCCGTTATATATTCCAATTCGATAGACACGTTTTTCCAATGTCTGATAGGAAAATGGCTGGCTCTATCGGTTCCCAGCTGTGGATTACCCCGCTTGCGGAGTAACGACGATCGGGGGAAGAGAGCGACGGAGTGGATAGAGCCGGAAACCCGATTTTTCCGTGGATACCTTTAGAAATTCTTTCGGCACTTCAGCCAAGCCTCTCGCGCAGTCAATCGATTAATTTCGCCGACGTGTTTACATGCAGGACGAAGTGGGCGAAGTGAGCGAATTACGGTAACTGGATGAAGCTCTTCCTTCCTATCGATGTGAGTCGCGCTGCGTTAATGGTGCATTGATAAAGCGACATATATACATTCATCCTCTCGCGATCAAAATACCGCAGAGAGTTTACGCAAATTAATCTGTTATTATGAAACTGCTGCATAAAGTCTCTTTTTGACGTCGTCGGTAAATTATAAGACGTACAAAGGGGAATTTGCAATTAAATTTATTCTTTGATGAGTAATTATTGAAAATTTTTCTTCTCCTTTTCTCTAGCAGGGATAAATTTGTCCACACACACACACACACAAATGGAGTATTTTATTAATTATATTGGTCCGCCGTAATAAATAGAACGTCAAAGAATATAGTGTTTAACTTTTATTTTTTAATTATACGGTAGAGGTTATTATCGGAAAAAATATCTTCAGCCACGCTCTTTGTACATACACGCGCATTTGTTCCTATGCTGCGGTTTCCACGTAGTCAAGATCCCGATGCACGAGTGCTCTTCGTTAGAATTAATTAGCGTTAAAGCGGGCCTGACATGCTCGCGAGGTTGGATAACTGCGATGCGTGCTACTTTCAGGGGGTTAGCTCTCTTTAATGGTTTACCATAATATATCTAATCTCGTACCGCATAAACGCGTACACATACGACCTTAACGGTAGCAGGGGAAAAAGCCGGCATATTAAATGTTACATTTTACGTGCGCATTACATTAAGGAATTAAATGACTGCTTGTGTAATTTGCATAAAACGTCCCATTATATCATTACTCGCAATTATTCCACTAAGTCAGTAATATATATCAATGACTGAATGAAGTGAAAATGGACCGCAATGTACTGCGACAATAAACAAATAAATTACAAATATTAACTGCATCTGCATAATCAACAGAGTATGCGATGACAAATATATAATTTTATTGTTCAGTTATAATTATAATTGCAACATCTATACGTTATCTCTAAAATTTTGTGAAATTCTTGAACTAGAAGTGTAAAATTATAATTAAAGATTTTATTATGCGTATTTTTATTGATATCTTACACGTATAACTGACATTAAATTTTTTAATCATTTAGAAATAAATTTACTATAAAATATGTAATTATAAATAACTTTGTTAAAATAGATAAAAATTCTAAAAAAAAGAGCGAACTTACAAGATTAAAGTGAATAATGTAAGAAAATAATTAAAATCTGTATTTATATAATAGCGTGTAGAGCTTATGCACATACATCGTACAAAATAAAATGTTTAACATTGTTACATTTAACTTTTGTAAACTTTAAAATTTAGCAAACAAAGAGAAATAATTAAAAAACAGATGTTCTAATTTGTTTTCATTCGTTGCACACGAAGTTGAAATTCAAAGTACATATTATCTCTGACATTTTGTAAATGTGTATAACAACATTAAGTTTATTATAATGAAAGTAATTATATTAATGAATTAATAAATCAAATTAGTTTAATTATTTTTTAAAATTATTATGAAAAAGAATAGAATTATGATATACATATATATGTGTGTGTGTATATATAAGAAGAACAGTATTTATGCTCTTGATTTTTTAATTTCTTTATCATTAATTTCCATTCTTCGTTTCTCCGAATCTACAATTCCGTAATAAAAAGGGAGAAGAAGTAAAAGTACGAGATACTTTATCTGGCATCTTGGTATATCTTGGTAGTCGGAAAGAACGGAGATATTCGCTGCACTTGCAATAGCGAATTTTCCAACTAAGGTATTTCACGGGGTTGAATTTGCACTCGACATTTTTTTATCGCGAGGTTTTACAAAGAATTACGTAAAATCAATTGTACCGGTTATTTAACTATAAAATACTTCGTGTTCTTCATGCATTACGTCCTTGGAAAAGTCCTTTTAAAAGTCTTTAAAGGAAGCCTGTAACGTTTATCTTCCAGTCACTGCTTCAATTCATTACCTCTCGCGAACGGTACTTGAAAAATTCCGGTAACATCTAATTTTATTCTTGAACTATCCTCAACCATTATGAATTAGTTTCGTCATAAAAGCTTTATAAAATTCCCGTCTCACGTTTCCATACTCTATTTAAGATTCTCTTTTTTTTCGGAAGCTTAACCATTATTCGCGCAATAAAGATTTTCGCAAATAGACAAATCTTTTTCATCAAAATTTATAAATAAGTATTTCTTTGTTATACATATAATCTGAATTGTGTGGAAATTAAATTTGCATATCGCAATGCATTGTAACCGATAAATCTTCTGTTGTTTTTACTTGAACTAAATATTTTTATCTCTGCCGATGATATCTTTTTATCTCTGCTTATGACAATTTGAATATTTCTCAAACATTCCATAAAGAAAAAAATAAGAGGTACGATTTATTTAACTAGATAAAATTGATGTCCCATTTCCTGGCGCGGAGTTTAACAATAACGGATTTTAAGCGAGACAGTCTTGTCTCTTTCCTTCGTTCATTTCTGTAATAAAAAATTCAAACGATAGAAACTCTCTCGGGCCAAATTGACCTTACGTGAGTGCTTAAGAGTTAAAAACTTTTCAATACGTAATAACGTTACGCGGACACGGGAAAGCCAGGGTTACATTCGTCATGTCGGCCAATATTCAACTATCCGTCGTGCTGTTCGTCGTGCTGTATCCCGTTTTCGCGCGCGTATTCGTGCGCTTTGTACAAAATATACCGGCGCGTTGTAGTTACACAGTTGTTCCGTTCTCCCCGATGAATTTCAATGAAAACCCACGGGGCGAACGTCGGCCCTACGCGTCGTTCCAAACGCCGCAGTCGCGCTAACCGCAGCAGTCGGCCATCGGCATGTCGTTTGCGGTCGCTGTTAATTCGTCACTCATTTCTGACGACCGCAAACAAGTTCGGTCCCTCGATTTTCCCGCCGCCATTGAATCGCGCCTCGCAATTAGGCAGTGGGCACACGAGCCCACTAACGACGGAAGCGACCATGACTATTCGACTTCCGCTCGCGCGCATTTGGATCTTGGAGGCTCCCACAACTCGCAGTTCTCAATTAGAGGGCATTCACGAAGGAGACTAGCAATTCGATCGAGCGATCGAGCGATGGATGAACGAGCATGACTCTGCTGTTCAGAATGCGGTATGTGACGTAATCGGCCGCATCGGCAATTTCTTGTTTTCGAGAAAAGAGAGATCTCTGTCTTCGTGGTGAAAATGTTAAGGCTTCGCTTACTGTTAGATCAAACATATTTTTTTTAGAGGCCGAGGAATAAAAAATGAAAGGAAAGAATAGCAGATTCAGTGTAGGAAAAAATTATTTCGAGTTTCAGTGCGTCTAAAATTCAGCCAATATCTTTTTGATTTCTATTAAAATTTTGACAGACACAATATATGTACTTGTATTATGTACAAAGTTATGTAGAAACTATTGTGTCTTTAATTTATTTGATATATTAATAATTTTGATTTTCTTAATAATGAAATTAATTAGTTGATCTTAATATCTGAATATTGAAATTAAATTGTAGAGTACCATAAATAAAAATTTATAATTTTTGTTAAGCTTTTCAAATTATTTATACGACAAGAAAAGTTCTCTTAATTTTATATAAAAATTATTAAAATGTTTATTATTTATGTGAAATTAAAAAATAATTAAGCTATTTCAAAAATGAAGAAATGAAGAAATGAAAAAAAGAAAAAAATGAAGCGTTGTCAGTTCATTGCGCACCGATATGTAACGAAATATTCGTAGCGACTGAAACGAGCTGTACCCATTGTCCACCTCCAACCAAGCACGTTTGTTTTCCATATTTCATAGTTACGAGAATATCAGTATTCGGCTACATTCGCTTGTTCCGCGAATCTGTTGCCGGATGCTCGACCTGATATTCACTGTAAATGCACGACTTTTATTTGTCTTTACTGAATGTTGAATTGTTAGTAAGATAAAAGCAAATTTAATTACTATGTGTCATTTTGAAAGTGCAAATATAAACATATTGATTTTATACGATATAAAAATTACAGACTTTTACATGCGCTTCATTTTCTTACAAAATTGAAATCGTTTAATTATCTCGCATCTTGATTACATTTACATTATCAATTTTATTTATTATACGCGATATGAAAAGAAGTTATATTGCATTACAAATAATTTACTTTATAAATCTTTTTAAGGAATTATAATAAATATAAGACTCCCGGGCTTGACGCAAAGACAAATTTTGTAATACTTACGGTAACATCTTTTTTAGTTAAAATCGATTAAATTCTATGAGCGGAATACTTCGACAAATGGTTGTTATTTATCTCAATCCTGTGGCGGGATTTCTATTCGACCGTGGTATTATAATAAGAAGATCCTTGGATATAGTAGTAAGTAGATCATTGTGACGCGCTGTACTTCCCGGTGACGCATTAAAAATATAGCCATTATTTTAAATTCAATGGGTACAAAGGATCAGACAACCAGGGATATTCATATTCTTTCATGTATACTTGCGGGTGTAACGTAAATATTTTAGGCGTATATACCAACGCGACATGTTTTTGAGTGCGGTCGACAGTGACACACAACCTTTCTATTCGCACATGGTACGGGATATCTCCAGTATTTTATCAAAAAACTCTTATTTAAATCGCAAGATAAAAATCTACAAGAGTAACATTTCAATGAAATCGAAGTAACATTTTTCTTCGAAACTTTCTGAAATTAATTGAGTGTGCAAGAAAACAAATCATTATTATCAAATTTTTATGATAAAACTGAAATAAACATTTTTATAACTTTTTAGAAAGAGAAATAAACATACATTACATCCGATAAATATAATTCATGATAATGATGTATAATTTTAATGAGTTTTTATTAATTAAAATTATATATATATAAATATTACATAATAAGTATTACATAAAAAGTAATTATGAATTAAATTTAAATACGAAGATTTTCAAACTATTAATAAATTAATTAAAATATAACTACAAACTTAAACTATAAAATAATTCTCAAAAATTCCCAAAATTTCTCCGATTTAAAATCATTATATTTAGAACTTTATTTTTTGTTATTTGATTTTTTAAATTTTAGACACAAAAATTTTTGTTACTTTGAAATTAAAACAAGCGACATCACATCAGCTTGTTTTTCATTATACGTAGCTGAAGAAAAAATGCACGATGCTTGGGACACTCTGAATACACGCGCGGAGTTTTCTCTCTTTTGAGTGGACATTTCTCTCCGTTTCTCTTTCTTCCTTTTTTTTTTAGTCCGCGTCACAAACAATTTTCTTGAATGAACGACGCAGTGCGAGGAGAGGAGTGTTCCGTGTACGTTATTACGCGACAGGTACGAATGGCGCTGACGCACGGGCGCAACGGTAAATTGTTGATGCAAGTCTCGTTTACATACGTCTTACGTACACCTGTATACATTTACACGTGAAAATTCAACCACCGAAATAGCGGACGCATTTCGGTAACGGTCCCGCGTACCGACAGAATGAGAAACCGTGCGCGGACCTCGTATAAACCGAAGCGCAAATAATGGGCCGCGAACGAGGGAGGAACGACGGGCCCGAGTGAATTATTCCACGAGAATAATTACCGTGGCGAATAAATCGTTTATCACGCTTTTGTGTTGCGTGCCTCAATTCGGCGCGGGGACTTGCCCGGGAAATGAAATTAACCTAAACCTTAACGTTCACTCGAATATAAAGGCTGATTGGCGAACAAACTGTCAAGATAAAGATTATTAAATCTCTAATGACAATGTTGTTATAATAACAATTTGGTTGGAAAGAAAATTATTTGATAAGTTATGGCTCTCTCTCTCTCTCTCTTTCTTTGCTAACATGAAAGAAAAATGCAGAAGTTTTATACATGTATACAGTTTCGGTAACGTTCTTTTATCCATCGGTCAATTTTATCTTTTATACATATAAACGTTTTATTTGACTAATATTATTAATATCAATTAATTAGTTAATTAAAAATATTCAGTTTCATATTCAGCTTTGTACGTATGAACCTCACAAGAAATTATAGAATAACGCTAAAGTGGTAGGATTAATGTGCTTTTTCTGCATTATAATTATTAATCCCGGTAAAATAAAATATATATTCAAAAATGAATTCGATATTGATCGTATCGTAATTAAAGTATGACATTTTGCGTATTTAATAATTTTACTCAATCCTATTGTAAAGATTGTTGAGATTATTGAAATCTCATTTTGTTAAATTCGTTAGAAAAAGATTAATTTGCAAAAGTTTCCAATATATACAAAATATTATTATCTTTTAAAATTATTTATTATCTTTTTTACTTTTTCATGTGTTCATTATTTATTATTAATAATAGAAGAATTATGAAAAACATGATATAATATTTTAACTTACATATTTCTCTCTTTTTAGTAATTT
Organism: Tetramorium alpestre; assembly: GCA_021460005.1. Classification (NCBI taxonomy): domain Eukaryota; kingdom Metazoa; phylum Arthropoda; class Insecta; order Hymenoptera; family Formicidae; genus Tetramorium; species Tetramorium alpestre. The sequence continues at coordinate 379,065 of JAJVSH010000004.1, forward strand.
TCAAATAGTCCACTGATATACTGTCAAAAGTAACGTACTATTTCTTTCTTATTTTATAATTTAAATTTTTATCGCGATTAAAAAAATAATAAAGCGAAAAGAAAAGATTTTCACTTGCGAAATTTAATAAATAAAATAAATATAAATAATAAATATAACTAATATAACAATATAATAATATATAACAATATAATAAATATAACAATATAATAAATATAAATAATAAATATAACTAATAATTATAAATATTCGATTAATATCGAATTGAGCTCTTTTGTTGAGAAGAGACATATATAATTAATACATCGATTAATATTTTATTATATTAAGTGTCGAAAACCACAAAGATGAAATTTTATAAATCATTAATGATAATAATCATTGTCTAAATTATGTCTCTAAAGTTATTCTTTAGTTTTAAGTTATAAAAGTATGCAGATATAACAATATCAGCGCATATATGCTAACTTTGGTCCAATAGTTTATTTTGATGCGCATTCGAAATAGCTCGATCGTCGCGTCGCTCATTAATCGGCGCTGATTTAATTGCTGTCCTGTCAAATCTGAAAGGGACGTATAATGCATCGGGTTAACGTGCAGCCAAGTTGACGAAACGAGATTCGGCGGCGCGTATCTGCACTGTGCTCGTGACAGGACAGGAGACGGGAAAACAGACTTTCCGTCTGATCCCACCGGCTTTGCTGCGGTTGCAGAGCAAAGTTAAGCTCGTTAGTTTCAGCTTTGCGTTTCTTTCACACCATTCCGATAACATTGGTTCCGTCCCGCTTTTGTTGCATACTAGTACGGCCGCGCATACCTTATACACGTACGTGTGTTTAAGCGCATAAAGAAAAGCATGCAAAACGGCAAAAGCCGGTACATCCTGCGGAGGTATGACACGGCGCGGCGGTAGCGGCCCGTTTGTGAAGGATATAGCGTTGGAGCACACACAGGCGTAACCCCGAAAGGCAAACGTTTCAAACGTACCCTGATTTAGAACTTTGATCTCCGTCGAGCTGGTAGACGATTGTAACCGTTGGTTTTGTCTGTGTTACACGGAAAGAGAATTGTAACTTTCATCAGTCCTGTGTCAAATCCTATTCAGTCCAGATAAATGAGATGGATCAATTTATTTGAATACTCCGCTTTCATATAAGAAGACTTGTTTCTCTCTGTACAAAGGATTATACTTTAATAGAATCAAAACGTTTTTGCCCCCGAGAAAAATAGGTTGTTGCACTCATTAAAGAACTCGACGTTATTCCTTTCAGCGTCACAGATCTTTCCTCTAAACGAACGTGTCTAATTTTTTATTATTTGGATGTACGAGAAAATAAAAAAAAAATGCTTGGTTGCACACATGCGATACATTTATATTATATCTGAAAAATATAACATTGTTTTACCGCATTGTTAGAAGTAAACGCTGCACATGTTTTCAATTGTCTAAAAAATTCGTTCTACGGATTACTATGGGATACGTGTAGAACAAGTTGAGATTAAACGCAATGTCGGATACAGTTTACCAATTTTTCATTCAACAATTTATTCGATTTGCCGAGCACGAAATAAAAAGAAAGTCTGGCATAACGGATCGACTGTTGCAAACTAGCGCGATATTTTATTTTCACGAGCGCCTATAAAGCGCATAGCTCCAAAATTGGATATATGTAGCAAGTTCTATACAAACTTGAAATTACAGTTTCTATGTTTAGCTATATCAAGAAAATAATGAACAATTTTTCTGCAGATATTATATTTCTTTTCCCATGTCTTTCTATTTTTTTTTAATTTAAGAACCGATCATCGATTGATATAATTATATTGAAAAATCCTATTTCTTTTATTCTTTGTGCAGTTTTAAAAGTAATTTAAACGGCAAATAATTTATCTTTCTAAATTATAAGTTTTATAATTTTTTTGTAACCAGTTGCATTTATTTCTATCGCTTTTATATTTCTAGTTTCTCATGTTTATCCGTTAAAAATCTGAAAATTTAAACTGACTTTCTCACATTATTATATCAGAAAATTTGATACAGCAAAAAGTATGTATGCACGTACTCAATATATAGGATATATATGCATACAAAATGTTTGACAAGCTGTGCCCGAGTCATTTCATATAAATTCGCGGAATTCGACAGCGATGCGAATAAAAGTATATCCTGAAGTAACTCGATGTTTAGGGAATCGGATTTGGATCGCAGACGCGCACGAAATTTTTCTAGTTTCCGTTCGCGCGGTAGGTGAGCCGCAGAAATAGATTAAATCCGTATACATAGTTCCCCTATATCCTGCGAAGTAATTCGAGAGGCGTGTTCGAAAGTTCAAGCGTCTGAAAGTTCCTCAGCGACCTGTAAGTACGCTTAAACTTTTCACAGCATAATATTTCCTTTTAAACTGAGAGAAGCGTGTATCAAGAGAGAATGGGAACAGGATGAAAAAAATATTAAAAATACCATCCCTTTACTTGTGGAGGATGTAAATATTTTTAAATATTTTATATTTGCAGCGAGAGATCTTTGTTCGTCAGTTGGCTTTAGTTATTCCGAATAATTAATTAGTTATTTTAGTTTACATTTCTTTTCCGTCGAAAACCAGACGCTTAATTTGTCAGAAGAGACGCGAGTTTCGCGGGTTGAAATGTGCCATTTTTTTATCCTTGGAGTTATATCGCCATTCCTTTTGGCTTTGCATATCGAGAAATTGATTTCTGGGGGAAAAAAATTGAACGGGAAAAATGAAACTGACGTCGTTTTTACATCGTTAAACACTTAAATGACGTTGTCCGCTGCCTTTCCTAGAATAGATGCGTCAATACGAGACTCCACGCGCGGCGCATCATCGCCAGATAATTCGCGACAAACTTTTTTTACGGTCCGTTCTGTCAACGTGATTAGCTGATAACGCGCACAAGTGCCGGAACGGCGGCGACGGCGAGGAAAAAAAAAGGTCTCGATTTTCCCGCATGACGTTTTCACGCTCGCGCGCTTTCGCGACGGGTCATCTCGCCGATGTTATTCGAAAAGGACGGGGAGGATTTTCGCGACGCGCGCTCGTGGAGTATTTTAAAGTGGATCCGGTAGAATGTTTTGCATCCCCGCGTGGCAAACGGCAGGTTTTACAACTGTTTCCAGCATCGAGAGCTTGCGGCGCGGCGGGCAGCGGGAGGAGATAAAGGGGATAACAGGGAGAGGAAGCGTCGGGCAGTGTTCGTGCCGTTGTCGCGCGGTTTTACGAGTGCTATGACCGGCGCGCCTAGAAAGCGTTTGCGAATGAAAGTTTTTTCCGTATTCGTTCAATCTGTGGACCAATAGAACTTACGCGCTCGCGTACCAACTCCGAGCCGCTTTTGAAAAACACGAGACCAAAAGCGAAAATCCGCTGCGCGAATATCAGTCGGAAAAAAACGTTGATTCGCGCAATCGAAATTAATTGTCGCTTAACGAACAGGAATTTTTATTTAAAAAAAAATTTCTAGGTAACGTTCTCCTTCCTGAAAAGGATACGCTGTATTATTTCGTTTATGAAAAGATACACTTTACGAAAAACACCCTCGATGCAATACCGCATTTCTTGATTCGTGTTCTTCGTCTCTGTTGCGTTTCTGTTCTCTGTTAATATATGGAAATTGGTGGTCGAGCCGCCTGAGTAACTCAGCATCATTGTACCTGTTAAATCTGACACGATACGTGACGAGCGCGGGCCAATCGATTATACCGCCGTTTGGTAAGTCATCTCCGTGCAAACAAGGAGCTTCACGTCAACTCTGTGAACTCAAAGACATTGAGATCGATCAATGTGCGGGGACGTCGGGAGTAATATCGAGTTGTTTGTTGTCGGTCAACATCAATTAAGCTGTCGACCATGCTTTAAGCTTTGCAGCTCATGGACGAATGGCGAGAGTGATCGACCTCTCGCGATCTAACAATAAGCGTTCCTTCATCGACAGGTAACTGACGTATCTCTTCGAGTTGTTGCGAGTAATACGATCGCCGGGTGCGCTTTCGCTTCCCCCTCCCCTATCATGCAGATTTATGTGGCGTTAAAAGGTCGCATCTCCTTTCTGAGCTTCGTTAGCTTATCTCACGATCGTTTACATTCTCTCTTTTTCGGAGGAGAAGTTATATCTCATGCTCTTTAATAATATTTCACCCATCGTCGAATTTCGACCGATCCGACAGCTCGGATTACGGACTTAGGGGGTGAGAGCAGCCCTTCTTGCTTTACCACCTGACGCAATTGCCAATCGAGCTGAGCCGTGGCTTAAGTCGAAGATTATCACGATGTACCATATGCGTGCTTGGTTACCCGACGTGGTTACCGGATGTGCATCCTGATGCTATTCTCATCAATACCGTGCAGTCCACACATATGTACATACATATATGTATATACACATACACACACACACACACACACACACACACACACACACATAATCGATCCTTTATGATCTGAAAATTTCTTTCTTTCTTTTATTTGATAGGATATCATGTTTTATTGTATTAATTTA
>JAJVSH010000004.1:383937-478566 GCA_021460005.1 Tetramorium alpestre
ATTAACAGAATATATATATAATTTTATATAATTTTTATATAATTTTATACAATATAATTTTTCCGTGAATTTTTTTCAAATTGGAGATTCGATCTTTTGATATTTATCATCCAATGACATTTCTCAAGTTGTTAAAATCCAGGACAGTGCAGTTAAGAAAATGTATGAATGAAATTGAAAGAATTAAGATTTCCAATCAATGTCCGAAATAATATTTTCTCAATTTTTAATATACAATTGTATCTGTTTGATCTACAGATTATATATAATTTTAGTCATTTGATTGCGATTAATACGTAGGTTTTCATGCTGAAAATAACACAAAGCAGTGAGATAAATTAAGAACTCTCGACAAAATAATCCACAATAGTCGTAATCTTTTCGTAATTTTTCACAACCCTGAGCGCTTATCCCTAATCTTCATTAATTCTTTGTAGCGACCGTCCGGGAAACAAATGGCCAAACTTGGACGGTCGAGTCTCTCCGTTTTCGTCGCGGTAAACCCCGCGCGTGGGGGAAAGTATCGCGAGGAAAGGCAGCGAGCTAAGAAAGCTCGGCGTTTCTAATCGAGCCGAGCTGTGCAAATTTCATTTCAAAGGAGCGCATCTTAAATTCCCGATGCCTTAAAGGGAGTTGCTCCGCGTTCACTTTAATCGCGATCGTGTCCTTAATTGGTGAGCGTACACAACGCGAGCGAGTAAAAACCCGTTGTTTGCGAAACCCCGAAGGCACGGGGGAATGGGCGTTAAGCGCCGTATAATTCGCTCCTTAATGCCCGATTATCATGCATTATCTTGGCGCACGTGCGGTCGCACGACGCGCGCAAAGCGGAATGAAATTATTATCAGAGCATCTTCCAGTTTTGTAGCCTGTTGTAGCGGATGACTCGGTTATGTTATCGGGTACTCTCGGTAAATAACGCCGTGCCGCTATTATGCCAACCCGTTTGCGTCGAGAAAATTCGATTAAGCCGATGTAGCTATGCCATCAAGGTCAAAGACCGATTAAAATGAACGGGCGATAAGGCAACGCCCAAAACAACGACAAAAGATTTTCGTGTCCTTGATGCAGGGATTAGCGATTTTATTTAATTATACGTAATGTAGTAATGAAGTATTTGCGCTCCACAGGAAATGGATTGTTTCGCGTAACTTGTTACGGTAAAGAGTTAGAAACTCGCAAATTCCATATTATCGCATAATTCCACGGAACACGTATCACCGCGACCTCGTTAACCATGCCGAGACCGCGAAATTCGATTAACGTATTCGTTCCTAATGTATCCGTTTCGGCGTAAGTTCAAAGCCCATTTACAACGACTGGCAACTTCAACGTCGACGATGACGACGGTGATGCGACGAGCTAACTCCCTGCATGTACATGACATACTTCGTGTGAATCCGACAACATATAAACTTGTACATGCCCCAAGCACTCTATCCGCAGGGTAGGTAAACTTGATAATTGGCAGTTTAAGATTGAAAGAGATAGTTTCTCTCGACATGCTTGTGCGGTAAGAAGATGAGTAATTGAGAATGATCAAGAAAAAATTCAAAATGCAACAAGGTTCAAGCTATTCCTTGGCAAAAAATGTATATATATTTCAGATGTTTTTATTTAAATTATTAGAGCTCAAACATTCTTAGCGAGAATGCATAAATATTAAAAATATGGCAACGTCAGAAGAGCAATGTATACATAATAATGTCGATTGCTGCAACCTTTTAACGAAGAGATTAAAAATACTTTCAAGCCATCGATGGTGACTGTTTAAATAACAGGGCAGAAAACTCCATTACCACAAAGCACCAATGAAGAAAGAAATTAAATCAAAAGAGAATCTTTTGACACATCAGGCGTTGTAAAATTTGTTTCAGCAAACACAATTGCAAATGCGGCGACAGTTATTGTGAGGGGTTTGCAAGTATTCACCCTTTTTTCTTCCACAGTCTCTCTTTTTATTTTCCCCCGTGACTTGGGAGACGGGAGCTGTAATAATGGGAGCAACGCCGATCGAACAGCCGTATAGATACATCGCAGGGATGGTGCGGCGCAGTGCATTCGCGGCGGCATTGTACTGCGTTCGACGTTAACGATAATGTAATACGAGGTTCGGTGGTTCTGGAAAAAAAAATCACGATATTTATGGACGAAAGTTTCGCGAGTGCTCTTCTACCGAGTTTAACTTGATGCATTAGCTGCAGTTAACACCACGCTCTCATCTCGTTCACCACAGCTAATCTCTCTTTCTCTCTCCCTTTCTCTTCCACTTTAATTTCTAATTAGTTCATTTATTATGTAGATGATATTACAATGTATTACATGTAACAATGATTTTTCACTCTAATTACTCTCATTTTTTTGGAATAAAAAAACAACATATGTATTGAAAGCTTGAATTTTTAATTTGCTTGAACTTTATAATTTTCTCTTTTTTCCCTTTTTTGTTAAAAACTTTAATGTCTCTTACTGTTTTTTATTTTTCTTTATGATATATAAAACATATTAGTTGAGAGCCTGTCAGAATTATGTGACGTTTAAGCTTTTACAATGCTTTCTATTTTTCTTTCTCGCTTTTGAAATTTATGAATACTCTTATGTGATTCCGGAACTATCTCTCTTGCGAATATAAATCTGAAATGTCGCTTGGAAAAGAATGACGAATCATGATGTAAGCATAAGTGAATTCAGTTATGTTGCGTGTATTTTAGAAAAGGCGATAAGAGGTCGAGAGAGATCTTTCTTATTCATATAGTCGTGGTGACAGCCTTTATTTTCGCGATGATCGATTTTCCATCAGATGGTGTTAAGATACGACCGTAATGCTAGGAATGTCATCATAAGATGCTGGCGCGCGTAATATTCGTAATAAGACAGATATAACGTCAAGGATTACTGACATATCCGTCGGATTTCCCTGCACCCGCAGACGTTTTGAGAAACTTGGAATTGCATTCTTTGTAAGATAAATTTTAAGTTTAGTTTATTTTTGTTTTTAACGTTGGAAGTTGAAGAATTTGGGACGAGTCGAGCTGTTATTAAAAACTACTCATACTTTATGTCGCCCTATAAATTTTTAGATGTTGATTTTTTATTCTTTTCATTATCGGCAATCTTTAAAAAAGCGGGATAACGGGATTAATTATTCCAGGGAGGCATAATTTCCCCAGATTTCTTTATTTGAGCCGAATTTTGCATGTTTAACCGCAATTATTCATTTTGTCGCGATATTCTGACGGAAATGGCGATTATTTATCCGATAACAGTGCAATTATAAAGTCTGAAGAAACGGGAGCTGTCTACTCATAAACTTGTTAATTACTTTGATAGCAATGAGATTAGAATATTAAACGGCCTATTATATAAATCGATCCACATATATCTATAAATACGTTTTCAGTAAAATTTTAAATGAGAAAACTTTTTAAATCAATATAATATCGATAATAATAATTTTTCAGTAATATCTATATAATTCGGAACGTATATACATATGATAAATAAGAAATATTATTTTTAGAAAAAATAAGGAAACAACGAGATTTTTAATCTAAAATATTAAAACATTATATCATAATTTGATATAATTATAATTTATGTAGTTTACTTTTTACTTTTGTACCATTCGCACTAATTGCATGAATTGAATGAGAAATTGCGTGTTAATTTCTAACACGTAATTTTTTTAATTAGTTTGAAACTCTAATTAACTGAATGAGTTTTATACAGAAAGATTTATATCTTATTTATCTTGCGAAAATACATTTTTTTATGTTCTTAGACGTAATCGAAACAATCTGTCTCGTATAAATTTCTTTATACCATGTATATACTAGCACAATCTCCATTTTATGCATTGTTATCAAACCGGCACGCTGGAAATCGCGAGCAACGTATCAGAATTTTTCATTCCGGCGCTCTTGTGAATACTCTTTCGCTCGATCCTCTCGGAAATTCCGCCACGTAAGCGAAAGCTTCACCATGAACAGAGGTTCCGGGATTCCCCTCGACGCCGCGAGGGTCAAAAAATCTTTTATCAGCTATTTAACCAGAGAATATTAAAAACGAAAGATTTTTTGCACTTTCTACACACATAAGTAAATATCATCGTATTCATTTCGCCGAAGAAAACAATATAATAAGATACGACATTTCTTGATTTAGATTTGCAACAGGAGATTATCAATCAATCAAATAATAAGTTTTAGATTTTGAAATTTTTTTGGATTTATTATAATTATACACATTAACACGTAAAAGTATATTGTTTATATTTAAAAAATTTATAAATAATATTAATAATAACGATAAATTGACTTTTAACTTAAACATCTTAATTAAAATTATTATATGTATGTTAACAATTTAATATGAGAAAATTATAAATTTCTATACATGCGCAAATACAAAATTGATATTATAATATCAATTAAATTGGATATATGTATAACTAAAAATTTCAATTTCTGTTGCGTGGTTTCCTCTCTTTTCTCATTCCATTTACATCAAGCACTCTTCCACCTAATTCTTTCGTTATTACATGGCAAATGTTATTCGTTTCAAATAAGCGACGGAGAGATGAGAGATGATAATATACAGAACATTCCATAAGTCGCGAATCTTAATATTACAGTTAACTGTGTGTAATATACCTCTCTCTCTCTGGAATTTTATTTCTAATATCTTTGCATTTATTGTGAAAGTAAAAAGTATCAAAGACAATAGTAGTATGCTTGCCGAGTAATTATTCGCTTTCATTGCTAATTATTTCATTAATAATTTCTAAGCGAATTAGAATTAATTTTTTAGCAAATTAGAATATTCTTAATGACAATGCAATTAATAAACAATGAATTTTCTTTTCAACTGCGAGAAAAAAGGGAAAATTCTCTCCTTTTGCGATAGAAATTGTGTCTTTCTCCAAAGATTCCCCCGGCTTTCTTTCATAGCTTACCGGCCTCACTGTTAAATTTGACCCGTCGATCGTATCGCAAATTTACGAGCAATTATTTTATATTTTGCGAGGGCATTCGCGGTACTTTATAGGCGCTCACGCGGCTAATTGATAATTACATTGTTCGATTCGCCCCAAAGACTCCTGCTGTCCGCGTGAAAATTGGCCTTCTTTATATTTGCGCCGCTCTACTATCTCGGAGGATTCGCTCACGTTGAAGGCCCTGATGATGGGCTGGGAAATTGCTTCTCGATCCCGTTGCACCGGCTCATGCGGCATCGCGTGTAACTCAAAGCGCGTCGGACGATATTTGCCTATGTATTTATGACTTTTACGTGTCGGCGCGTTAAATTTCTCTAATGAGAGCAGACAGCGAGTCGGGGTTTTCGCCAGGAAAGCTGCGTCCTTTTGCGGTAGATTTATTTGCAGATTAAGTTTAGATTAATCCAACTTTTTCAAGGCTACAGAATGTCCATTTAAATGAAGAAATAATGATAATTAAAAGAAACACGCATTTATACATAGATACACATACAGTAATCTTATCAATGTTATTTATTAATGTAAGGCTAATGGTTGATTGAATATTAATTAATGATCTTTCAATAACAATTATCTTGGAAAATATATACGCGACATAATTTAGAGGGTTATCAATTTAAACATTTAACTTTCTCTAATAACGTATGAATGTAGGTGGTACAGATATCTGTACATTTAATTTATTATACTCAGTCTGTTTTCTCTTTCAACAAACGTTTAATCAAATAACCATTTCCCGCGTGAGTTTAAAGCTTCACACCCATTAAGCTTATAATTGTGATTGTCACAATGAACAATAATACGTACATATCAACGAAATATTCAGCGTTAGGGCGGACTTCCGAGCGTGTGCAAAATTTCAATTTGTATCATGTGTTCGGTGTAATTAATAATGGAGAATAACAATGAAATGCTTGAGTTTGTATTTGCGCGTAACAGATTATTATAGCAATTTTGTTGAAGGGAACGTCGGCTTTTATATGGAAAATTAAATGTTAGAAATATTACGTCCTTCAAGAAAACGGATTGAATCAATTTTCCTGCCTTAAAGTCAATTTTGCTACCGAAAAATGGTTATTCGCGAGTAATACTACGTTATTTTGCACACTATCAACATGTAATTTATATCGGTATCAAACGTTTCAAATATTAGATTGCAATAACACATTAATTTGGGATCAAATAAATTAGCTTTGCGATTAGTAAATTCGTTGTCCGTAATGAGACGAAACAGTAACATTTAAGCGATTTACGTTAAATTCTAGTAAAGGCCTTTAACCTCCCGTGTTTCTAATTTGCGAACTATATTTACCGTGGATAATGATACATGTGATGCAGCGTTGAAGCAATTGAAAACGACCAATTTAGTGTCCAATTTATACGTTTAATTGGGTCCATTGCAACACTAATGAGCAGGAACGTTCGTATAATTGAAAGTGAAGTGAATCCCATTTGTCGTGTTTGCTATTTTCGTCTCGTTATTTTCCGTTTTTTTTTAATATAGCAGGTTTTCTAATGCTTAAGACTTACATATAAATCTACATATATGTTCTCTCTGTTATCACTTCTATTATTATTCAAATGGAACATAATTTATAATATATATATGAATAAAATTCAGATGAAGAGAATTGAAGTCGTACCACGTTGCAAATAATTTAAAGTATATTATAGCTTTAAAATATGTTACTGTAATATATTTTCAAGTTGCCACTGAGAGTATATATTATAATATAATTTTGTTTTGCAATTTTTTGGATAACACGATTTTTACGTAATGCTGTTATCATTTAAAAGTTTAAAACTTAAAGCCGAAACGATAAATGTATACGATAAAAGTAATAGAAAGAAAGTTGCATTCTATATAATAACATCCTTGGAGAATTTATTCGCCGCTGCATTTACCTTTTCTGCCGTTGACTCGATATCGTCATATATCGCTGAGCCGGCGTCGCCGCTTGTCGAGCGGAAATGAAATTGAAGGAAATGGACGAGAATAAGATCGTTTTGGTTGGGCGAATTACTTAAGAGTGAAATGGCACGGACGTCGGGGTCGGGGAGATGCATCGAAGTCGCACGAAAGGCAGTTGCGAAACAGTAAGGTGGAAGGAAAAACCTGAGCAATCGGGTCAACGGAGAGAGGTGTTCTCGAAAGAAGAACGCTGAAAGGAAGGAAACTTACGGCGAGAGGAAGGGCGAGAGAACGATTGAGTTTAAATCGATCGGAAAGATTAGAGATGACGAGACACGACAGAAAGGACTTGGGTCGAAGGGAGAGTAGTACTGAAAAGAAGGGAGAGGGTACTGGCAGGAGAAATCAATTTCGAATTAAAGTACCCACGATGGATTTGCCTCTTCGTCTTCCTTCTCCTTGTTCCTCATTTTACGTCGGTTATATAGAAAGTCACCGCGGGCTTTCTGTATAGTTATCGATGCTAAAGGCCAAATGCCAAACGTAGAAGAATGCCGTCAGTTTTAATGGCATTGTCGGCTTTTGAGTAATAAGCTATTAAAAATGAAGCGTTTCTTTCGCAGTGCAAGCTCTAACGATGCAAATTGAAAGCAATATCTTATTCGTGGACTTTCAGGAGAATTTTATCTCAATGGAGTTTCAATTTACATACACGGTATCGAAATATTCAAAATAGAAGAGTTGCGAGGAAAGGTGATTAAGCTGTTACGCGAAGAATGGCTAAAAATTGATAAAAATATAATACGTTTGTACGCAATATTCCGCAGTGCTTTCCAATGATTTTCCAATATTCTCGTAGGCAGTTTGAAAATATCTCTTCATGATGTTTTCGCTTTTGTAAATGAAGTGGCTATTTAGATATCCATCCGACGTTCCGATTGAAAAATAAGTATTTTATCATCACTCTCTCGATTGAATTCTTAATTTTAGCTTGAAGAAACTTGGACCAGTATTGACTCTCCGTGTGTATCATTGTAGAAACTGCAGATCTATGCGAAATTAGCACCCCAAAATGTGAATTTAAAAAAAAGGGATAATGAAACTTTTTAGAAACTGCAGTGTTCTAACTGTATTGAATATCGTATATAAGGCAAAGTAGATTATACGTGATACGTTCAATCATACGTGAAGATTTTAGTGCCAGATTTGGAGATTTTAGTGCCAGAAGTGCATACGTTGCATATATGGCGCAAAAAATGAAGAAAAAAAATCTTTTTATAGGGCGCGTGACCGGAGTGCCTGGAGTATATTTGAAAAGAGTCCAAACTCTGGCAAACGCGATAACAGAACGCGAAGCAGAAAAAGGAAAACTCATTGTCAGTTTATTTTAGTGTTTATTTCAGCGCCACTTTATTTTTCGCGAATAAATTGCCGATGATATAACCCGCGAGTTTTAGGCACGCGCAATATACGAGTGCACAAAATTTAATGAAGACAATTGCATGTTGTAAAAGTTCCAAGTGCTCTTAGATAGATGTAGTTTATATTATGAAGATACGATATACGCGTGTCGTAAAAGTCTGTTTTCCTCAGCGATTAATGAATTTATTCGTAAAAACTGCATAGTTTGCAAAATCTAAAAATACTTTTTAAAGTAAGGATTTGATAGCGCAAGAGTGAAATGATAAGAGAATTAATAAACGCTTTCTATTTAATCGATGTATAACGATGAAATTTATGAAATGAGTGAAGAACGGAGAAAAATGAAGCTGGGAAATAATATTTTTAACATTCGGTTTGTATATCGAGATCAATTAACTTGTACTTTATATTTATATATATATATATATATATATATATATATATATGTTATTAACATATGAAAAAACAACTCTTATTACAGCAATTGATGAAGAAAACGGATTGAAAAAGTTGATCATACAATATTATGCTAATCAAAACATGCATACATTTTCTCATAAAATCTGTAGTGTAACGTAATGAATGCGTAATTTTATTTTAATTGTTTCACAATATCGTTTCGATTTAATATATTTTGCGATCTATACAGATGAATTTACGATTACATCGAAATCGACGAAGTTATTTAAACGAATATAAATAAATATTATTCCGCAGACTGGATATCATGCTTTTTTCAGCAAAAAACATTAATTAAATGCATTCTACCAAATTTATTCTACCAAACGTTTTAAGTTTTGTAACAAATATCTTTTGACGTTTGCAAACCGTTTAAAAACCGCATGTCACAACGCACTTGAAAATGCATTCGATATAAAGTTTAGGTTGAAACATCTCAAATTAAATGGCTCTTTAAGTCCTCTCTACTTTGCCGTCTTTTTTGCGTCAGTAAAGTGCTCTTATCGCGAATGGTATATCTGATGTTCAGGTATTCCATTATAATAATACGCTTCGTCGCCTTTCAATTCACGGTTCGCTTTTAAAAGGATTCCGCGACCGGCTGTACACCAGTAGTCGCGAAAACACGGTTTATCACGAAGTAGATTAATGTTTTCGTCTCTCATTTAGGTCAGAGCGCTGTTAGCTTATTCTGATGTAATGCCATGATGTACATACAATCCGCCTCCTGTGTACCCCGGCTAACGTCCATGAAAAAGATTACACACGGCCCTAGTGTTATATTATGTTGATTCTAACGCAGTAAACGATAATGGAATGCCAGGAATAATACTGCACTCACGGAAATATTTTAGATTATACGTTGATATTTTTTTCCATTTGCAATCCGAGATCATTTTAACATAATAAAAAGTCATACAGTAAAAGCAAATTACTTATAAGTTAATTATATTTATGTAAATAAACGTTTTTATCGTATCATACACGAAGAATGATATACTAAATGAAGAATGATAGGCATAGTTACTTTATGTTTTTGCATAATGCAAATGTAGGGCGATGTAAAGATTCTTTGATGTGAATATTAATTAAAATATTCAGTAACAGAACAGATGAATACTAATAAATCATTCTAATTATTATCACATTAAAAATATGTATAAAAATAAATGCGTCAATATTTATTGTTATATTTATGAGTTTAACGAGTGAAATTAATTTTATTTATCATGTACAGAGATTTAAACAAGTTTCGACATTTTCAAACATTTTTCTTCGTATTTCTTCACACACATAACATACTCTAAAGTTATATTCTGATACAAATACAACAATAGGAATCAACGTTGTGAAAGATGGATATTTTCTAGAAAAGTTTTAAAAAATGTCTTTATAAACATTTCAATGAATAATCTTTTACGATTGTTTTTCCAAGTCGTAAAACAACAGCAGTCTACATTGAAGTGTTTTTGTTTGTTTGTAATTTAATCCGTCTAAGGTATTTTCTTAAAGACTGAACGTACTACTACGTATGTACATCGAGTTTACTTGACGCTCACTCTCTGATGAATTAGATTACGAATTTGTCATGTTATTGACCTTCCTTTGCAAGCGCGCCGAGCTGTACGAACTAGGCGATTACCATCTCGAACTCTCGGAGCAAGATCCAAAATCCGGGAAACAAGAGTGGTCACCGGATTCCACATCGTACCGACAGTTTCTATACACAGGTCGTCGTATAACGCCCGCGGTCCATTCGTCTCTACCAGCATTGTTTTCCTGAACAATACGGACAATACGAACAACTGTCTGAGGTTCGTACGACAAGCGTTCTCTTGTGGTGCAGCTCAAATTCTCCTTAATGTTAAGGCATAACACGCTGTTAATTACGCACTCGGTTAAAGGTTATTAACGATACGGCGAGAGAAGATTCGTCTTCGTTTCTAGCAGACAGTCTTAGTTCATTGCGCTTTTATACAACTCTGTTATATAAAACTCAGTTAAACTGAGTTATATAAAGCGCGATGAACTGCTTCCGAAAATGAGGAAGAATCCTTTTTTTGCCAACTCCTTACATAATTAACGCGGCACGGTATAAAAAAAATTGAGTTACGTTGCGGAAAGTTACACATTTACATATTATAACTCCGAAACAAACGTAATATAACATAATCTCTGAAATCTTGATTATATTATTAATAACAAAATATATTAATTAATTTATTACATTGTTTTTTTCACATACATATATTTATGTGTATACAATTGTATATTAATCAATACATTTTGTAAAATTAATATACGGATTGTATTATATAACGTAATATTTCATAGTACAATATATGTTTATAATATATTACAATATAAACGCATAAAAATTTAATTTTAAAACCGAGAACATTAAGAGATGCATTAAAAAACTTATTGCATTTATTACCGTTTTGAGCTGCTTAAAACGGCCAGTGTTTAAATTTTTATGGCGGTATTCATATTTTAATATCATGTACGACGCACGTGCATGTTTAAAAAAAAAAGATCTTTGCATTATGCAGCATAGCACGATGGTCATTAAAACGGGGGACATAAAATGGGACGTAGCGCTTCGCGGAATACACGAAGAGGAGCCTCTTATCTCGATGTAATCGCTCCATCATAATCAGCTCCGCGTTTTCTACCCTTGTCATCAATGACGACGAATCGCGACCCCGACCCTAGCTTCTTTCACGGTAAACCGGGAAATGGTCCAATGAAAATATTTATGATTTTCCACGAGAAGAACTCTGCCTAGCTATTCCATCAGAAGTCTCGCAATATGGCACATAATTAAGTTACGTTGCCGGTGTGCTCCGACTGCGTAAAGAGCGGCATCTTGCCAGCTCGTTATGAAGTCATGATGTTTTCCTTCAAGAAAAAGATGAAACTCGCGGAAATGGCACGAGAGCACGCAAACTCGCAGGAAATGGAAAATGCACCGCTCCATGCACGCGTTGACAAGACAGGGGAGCAGATGATATTCTAAGATCTCATTTCGTTTTTAATATCCTATGAGCTTCTTATATCATGCTAAATATATATATATATATATATATATATAACGTTAATACGTTAATTCTATCTTATAAACTTAATAGCTCATGACATAATATAGTGAGAATATAATATATATAAACGGCAGGTCTCAATTTTATTTTAAGTAAAAAATTTTATTTTAAGAAAAATCTTTGCGCGAATTCCCGTGAAAAATAATTTACTAATTTACTAATGCGAATTACACATAAAACTACGATACGTATTTTTAGAAATGACAACTAATATGAATATATAAAAATTTAAATATTGGCATAATTATTGTGTAGAAAATATAATATATATTGATTATGATACGTGCTAATCTAATGAAACTAAAAAGAGAAATATTTTTATAAATTAATAAGGTTACTTTTATTCTCACTATTACGTGTAAAATGATAAATTTAATTTACTTTGATAATGTGAGATAATTAAAAAGTGTATCCATCTTAAAAAAATGTCTTTAATATGGAAAGTAAATAAACGGTAAATATAAGAATTTCACATTAAACATATAATATCATGTTTAACTGTGTCAAAAGATTAGTATCTTTATACAGCTTGTATAAAAAAAGAAGAACTTTTATGTTAATGGATTTTAACAACTTGAGTTTCATGCATTACCAGTGAAATAATAAACTTAATATACGACAGCGTTTTCTTTTACTAGCATTTGCAAAAGTTTTAAAATTTGCCGGAATAAATATGTAATATAATATAGTTTATTAATTATTCTTATTAGAAACTTATTAGAAAAGAGACTTANTTTCTTGATATATTATATTATATTAAATTAAATTTTTATATGGTATGAAAAAATGGAATTTTGTATCATCAATGGAGTCTTGGACCTACTGCATAGTAGAAAAAGAAGCTAGTATTGTTCTTTTGTTTATACTTTTATTTGTATAACATATAGACGAAAAACAGGTCAGTATTGTATCTTGATTAAAGATGACTGATTAAATTCTACGTAATTAATGTATGGGTAATCAGGACTGGCGCGATGAATTCATTTGAATCATTCGATTATTCCAGCTGAAGGCAGTCGAATAGTGCTGCATGTGGCAGGGATATCTTGCTGGATTTCCGCTTTTATTTCGTTAATAGAAATCATGGGTACACATTTCTCCGTAAAATCTCTTTCAATTTGTCCATGCTGTGTGGAATTACACGGAATTATGGAATGTTTGCATATCTGCGTGTATACGAAAAGGGAAAAGGGAGATAATAATCTCACGCAACAACGCTATGCAGTATGGCATAACAATACATATCGGCGTATTGATATGAATATGTTTGATCGATAAGCTTATGCTATCAGAAGCAAAACGAGAAGACTATAATCCATAAGTCGGACAACACGCGGCGCTGATAGAAATTGACGGCAGCGCGATTGGATATCTCCGCGTCCCCTCCCGTGCTGGGCGCCATAAACGAACGTTCGATTAAACATTTTTAATTGCTTTCCTTCAATTAGCGGATTGTACGGGCGTCACGTGCAAGGCGCTCCGAACTCGTTCAGGCCGCCTCGGTCCAAGGCTATCGCTCCATGTATTCCCGCCATCTCTTTTTCCGTCATTTCTCTCCCGTTTCATACGTATTCTCCATCCTTGCCTTCCCTCTCTCTCTCTCTCTCTCTCGAGCGCACTGTATACACACACACTCGCACGTATACACGCGCACGACATGCACTCTCCCCAGTTTTCCTCTTCTCGCCTATTCCACAGATTATTCGGGTTAATCCGCCATTTCCACCGACCAACTTCTCCCTCCGACTCCCACCCCGAGTTGGCCCTCAACACCCGATTTCTGATTGACTTTTCGCCCTCTCGCGCGCGCTGACCGGCTCACTCGCCGACCCCATTTTCAGCCTCGCGCCAGCAACGTTTTCGATGTCGTAAAACGGGACGACTATTATCGATAATGAAATACTGAACTGCTGTGTCCACTCCGATGGTAATTATCACTAATTACGACATTCGACGACCTACGAGAAAATATCGCGATTTCGTCGAGTTCACGTGCGGAACTTGAACTCATTAGCGGAGTCATGTTAGTTTAATCAAATTTTGCAACTCGTGCCGTTTCTATCGCGCTTGCCTCCCCATTTGACGACTTTTTGGAAAGCCATAGACGATTTGTTTAGCAATCTGCGGCAACAGCACTCCAATAATTGAGTTTCAAATGACATCGTTGCCTGATTGCATAGATTGTGAATATTTGTTCTAAACTTTTCGCTCTAAACTTTTTAGCTATCGTTTAAATAAATAGTCGTGGAATCAAGTGAGAAAAACTTTTCGCCGTAGTAAAGAAGACTTCCAAAACTATTCGGTATTATATAAAGTAACTTGCAAAAGAATGTCTCAATTTCTTCAAAATTCTTATGATTAATATTTCAAACACGGTGTGATCTTTACATTTTACTTTGATGTAGAGATTTTGTTTTATGATTTATTTATCTTCCACATCTTGCTAGACATGCAAAATTTATTATTTTTTTTACACGGTGATACTTCATCACGAAACCAGTTACTCAAGAATCAAACATTCTATCAAAATGTAATCGCAAACAGCGAGCATTTTATTAATTTATTAATTTCCCGACGATATCGATATCGTCTTTTCGCTCGCACAAATATTTGCAATGAAAACGCGTTGTTTTTCCAGACATCATCTACCCTTCGAGAAACTTTTTAACTCACTGAATAAACAGCGATGAAAATAAAGCTTTGTTATCCCAGGAGTTACCGCTAATTACTGCGCCACGTAATCGGGTTGGGTGAATTACCGCCATTACCTCTCGCGCGATCGTTCCGTTTACGAACAATGCGAGCCCGCGTAAACATTGCGTTTTCGACGTGCTAACGTTCGGCGTGCGAGGAGCCGTTTCGTTGATTCGCGTCGACGAATTGGCACATTTCGAGTGCTACTTGTTACCAATTAGCCATTGTCTGCCGAGAACAGTCATCGAACGTAAGAGGCGTTCTCTCGTCGCCCTTGAACAAATCAACACGGCCGCGTTATCGTTACAATTGTCTCTTCTGATATCTCCAATTTCGAAGCGGTCCCAAGAGCGTCTATTCTTCGTTCTCGTGCACTGGTGGTGGTGAACGTGCGCGACCGCTAATTAAAGGTATAAGCAAATGCGTCCTATGTAGATTCAAATTCGTGTCGCTATTACCTCGCGAGCTATGAGATTGAAACAAAAGCACTCTAATCATGTGAACGCGCGGCCGCTTTACGGTACATGCTACAGCACGATGCTGTGTTTGCTAATGCTAAAGCGTATGGATCTGCATCCGATTTCATGAGATCATTTCTATCTGTCTCACTACAATGCGTGTGCGTGTTTGTTCACGTAAAAGCGGCGTATTGGTAAAACCGATTGTTCGCAGATTTCAATTATAATTAAATTATTTATCAGATTTTCCGAACAGCATCGTGAGCGTCGCTCTAAATTAGACACAAATTGCAAGGAAAGATTAATGTCAAGATTATTTATTAAGATTGTTAATTCTGATTTTGAGTACGTCAAGCCAAAGGCTCATCTTCTATCTTGAATATTAATGCATCTATACTCTCAACAACTCTGATTTTTATTACATTATTATTTCGTAATATACTTTGATAATTTTTCAGCAGTTTTAATTATTCTGCACGGCATTTAAAATTATATAATTGGAAAAATAACAACCAATAGATCTGTTATTGCGTTTGTTTGGCAGCGTGTTTTACGTCGCCGTAATGAAGAACTGTCAAGTAGTTGAACGAGTTGCCAGGTTGCCTAGTTAAATACAAGTTCGCGATCTTTTACTGCCTCGATTTTAATACTCATTAAATATTATACATCACAGTCGATTAAACTTGGTGCAGTTGAAACACTGAAATAAATAAAAATCCAACATAGAAATACGTTCTTGATGATGAATCGCTTTAAAACTGCCGGAGTTACCGTCACATATTTTCTTATACAATATTAAATGGACGCATTTGCGGCTTGGGGATCCGCCGCGTTTACGAGGAAAAGGTAAGCTCAGTGACTTTAATAACTTCGTCCGCGTATTTTTACTGTCATGTAAAAAACTGCGAAAGTTCCGTTTTACGAGGTGACGTTTAAAACGCGCGTTGCGCGAAACTCGTTCCCTTCGGCCGTTTCTCTGATATAAATCGGCGATTACGTGCACGCAGAAACGCGCCTGCGACTGAGAAACAACATATCTCTGCTGAAACTTCACCCTCTTCCGAATGTTCAAACTACGCGCAATTTCGAAAACTTATTCTTTAAAACTAAAATGCGGTAGCCAAGAACGCGTTGAATTTTCTTAAATAAGAGTGCCAAGAATAAAAATATCTACAGGAGTAAAAGAGTTTAAGTATGAACAAGTAATATACGTTAATTAATAATAATAATAAATATAAATTAATAAAATAATATGTAAAATAAAAAAAATGTAAAACATGAACAAAATGCTGTAATAATTAATAATAAGATATATGCTATGTAGTAATGTCAATTTTTGAGAATTGCCTTTAAATTTATCCGAAAGACATGGATTGGTACCGGAATAATGTTTATATTTTAAGTTTGGTAAGATTTAGGCCCTTGAGCTGTTCATCCTGTCAGCTTCACAAGGAAGCTTCAGTAACGATTGATCGACAGATCACAAGTACATTCCTGGTAAGCAGGCCTTCGTATTGCAGTAAAATGCCTATCAGAGCTTCTCTGTGCAACTAGCTAATCACAAGTTCTATTGCGGAGAGATCTGCACCGTCAGCAGAAACTCTCTCTCTCTCTCTCTCTCTCTCTCTCTATATATATCTCGTAACGCAGCTAAGATTCTAGCGGATCACTTTACGGGTCACTGCGGGTTAAGCTGTTCGCTATGCAGGGTAGGTCACATACAGTGCGCAACCTGTCTGGGAAGTGGAAAACCGGAGACGTTCATCCAGCTCCTGTTTCATCGACCTTTCCCATCCCTTCTCTCTCTCTCTCTCTCTCTTTGTCTGTATCTCTATCTCTATATCCTTCTATCTATCTCTATCTTTATATCTTTCTATCTTTCTATCTATCTATTTCAGCAGGATAGCAGTTCACTGTTCTAATTAAACCGTTTCAGCTAGGAAGGACAAAGGATTAATTCTCAGCAATGTCTTCTTCTTTAAAGGGGTGATTGTAGGGAAGGAACGTAGGAACAATAATGGAGTATATGGATCATGAATTATTGCGTAACCGCTGTAATTAATTACGAGCAGGCCACATATTGCTATGCAAAGTGATCGCGGCCCTCAGTAAGTCGTGACTGAGAAGATACTACAATAGATATTTAGTATTGGATTCGCAGCAGNTGCCGGTAATAATAATAACTCATGAAATAGCGCGTTAATGAGCAGGTTGATACACTTTTTTATGTAAAAAAAAAAAGAAAGAAAATTAGTTTTCCGCAGAGGACGAAGAAAAGAGTAGCGTGGACGTTAGCACAAGATTGCTTCGGACAATAGGAGAGTAATTCGATGCGGACTAAGAGCTATTCCCGTTCTTGGCGATGTTTGTACATCGTGGTCGCGCATTGCTTTACAACCCCGGAGCGTGCGCACCGCGTGTACACACCCTTAACGCCGGCTTTTCATTACGCAGCGTGATTGATGACGGCCTATCGTCCCGCGATATTATTTTGAGTAGGTGCACGCCTAGCCTAGGCCGGGAGCCCGCAGCAAGACCCATTATCTGTCGGTCCTTTCGCCCTTCGACCTCGACGGCCGCCATCGATTCCCCGCCGCCCCTCTCTCGTCATCGTTCTCGTTTCAGCAGCCCGCCATCGCGCACGCCCGCCTTTCGTACCCAAACCCTTTTGTTCGACGTGGCCCGACGGCGCTGCTAATGGAAAGCACTTTTAACCGATGCTAATGGAAACGTGCGCCACCGAGTTATCTCGTCGATATCCGACGCGGGGAGAAATCACCCCGAAAAATTATCCCTCTCTACCGAGGCGCGATCCTCGCCCCCGATCTTCGATCGCCAGATTTAATACTGACACCACGTAGCTGAGAGCGACGCTTGAGGGCTGGAATAATTAGTTGGGGAAACAATAAGGGCACAAGAATGTTGTGCTTGCGGTACTTTGCGCGCGCTTTTCGCCGTGCAGTCGCGAGCGGAATCCCGCGAATTCGGAAAATTTTACTCGTGGTACGCATGGGCGACAAGGCATGCGTGTATATTCGGAAAGAGGAATGTGCGTAAAAAATTACGTGAATCGTATGAAAATTTACCGAAATATATCTATGTGCCCCTTTGTTTGTCGAGAAGATTGCCGGAAAGCTCGCTCATTTATTCAAGTGTAGCGCAAACGACGCTGTAAGAGAAAACACTTTGTATACGAAATACTACTATTTTATTATGAATAAAAGGAAAATGATAATAGAAACTGTACAAAAGATTTTGAAAAACAGTGTATTTTTTAAAAATATCATGTAACTTTTGTAAAACAATGCAATTAAAAATGATATTCTAAACAATAAAATTATTCAAAAAGAGATTGCAACCAATTTGAAAATGTATCAGTAAAAAATTTCTTTTATTTGAAAAAGCATGCCACAATCTCATATTATGATAACAATGTAATTATGCAAATTTGTTAAAAATATGTAAAGATTATCAAAAAAAGTGTTGATGATTTTAAGAATTATCAGTGCAATAACATGCTTGATTATGAGAGGAAATCGAGATTATTTAACGCGAATAAATAATAAAAATAGAGAATAGACAAGATTGCAGACACGTTCGAGTTCCTTAATGATCTCGTTTCAGTCTAATAGCGTATCTTTGTCGAAAGATTGAGACCGTTGTGCTCGTCCGATGTTATTAAATGTCGTCATCAGGCCGTTATTACGGAGTACATTTTCTTAACCGGATAAAATCGAGACTTTCTTCACTGAGGATGAAGAAAGTGGATTCCTAACAAGAGCGTCGCTGCGCGGTGGCGTTTACGCCACATCGATCTTTCCCGTGACGAATTTTCGTGTCGTTTCACCTCGTCTCTCCATCCTTCTTTTTTTCCCTTCTTGCCACCACCGCGGAGAATTTGTCTTGGTCTTATCTCGGCGTCGTACTGTAACCATCTGCTGCGCGAGAAGACTGGCGTCGGGCATACTCCCCGCCATAAATTCCCATCATGCTCAAAAACAAACAGAGTAGAATTGATCCATTCTCTTTCTTTCTGGAAAAGGATGAGCTTCCACTGTGTTTTCGTTCGCGTGTATATACGCGTATATATTGCTCATAAGAACTATTTGCTATTGACAGGGATCGCTTCTTACAATTGCATTATAGTAGAATATACGTGCTTGTCCAACAGATACGTTTAGAACGGAAAGTTTAAGCGCTTTATCTAATTATATGATTATTAAGAAAAGAAAATATATCATGATTACCCGAAAATCTATTACTTGAAATATCTATTGATAGTGACACAAAATTCTCTACTATGCTAATGAATTATTTGTGAGCATAGTATTCTCTTGATAATTTCTGTTCTTCCGTCGCATATTTTACGGATACAGCGACTGGATAGTTTACTTTTTACAAACGTCAGTGATTGCGTATGACACATTAATGACCCGGCACGTCTCATGCATGAAAAGTTTCTCGCGACGGCGCGAAAAAAGGTGCGTTTCGTCAGCTTCGTGTTCCGGAATGAAAATCACGTTTGCCGTCCGTCAGTCGGGCCGCCGGACAACGTGCCCGGCATTCCTCTAGGATTTTTCGTCTAGCAGTAATTATGCCTAAAGATTCGTTTAGCGAGAGTACCGGGCTTCGAGTGTCCTTTCCAACCTGCGGTCGGAATAACAAGCGCATCGCGACAGCGGTTCTACCGCTGACAATGAGAAGCAGACAAGCGAGGCCTAGTTTCCTGACGAGCGTAAATTCGAAATGCTTCTTCGCGGCGCGTATCATAGAAAAATCCTTATCAAAGAAGTGGATCTACCGCCGTGATGGGTAACCGAGCGTATGATTTATAGCGAATCGTAGGGCCCGCATTCATTTCCGGTAACGGTCTAAGCTCTCAGCAATCCGCCTACAACTCGATTGGATATCTCCACATGAGTAAGTCGACTCGCGTGTGTGCGTGTGTGTGTGTGCGCGCGCCCGATTGTGGCCGCCCATTTGCGTAATTCGCTGCGTAAACTTTGCCGGAAAAAGAATTAGCCGCGCTCGTGGAAATCGAATAAGGATCCTGCGAGCATACTGAAAGAGACGCTGTCTCCGACCGAGCGAAAAATGGACAGAGACAGGGAGGACAGTTTCGAAACACCATTTTTTTCAGGGGGCAGTTTTAAATACGATTTTTTTTTTCGGGTCAGCTTCCCGCGAAGAAACACCATTTTTTTCGGACAAAAGCTGTACTATCTGTAGAGTATCTACATTTCTCTCACTCATAGTACCTACAGTTTACGTGTGAAAAATGGTAGTTCTCCTCGCTCGAAGCCGACCTGTGCAAAACTGTTACGCAGAACTGCCTTGTATTCAAAACTTTTCTCCTCTCTGCTTGTTGTCTGTTTTATTTGCAAAACAACATTGGATGCGGTTAGGTCAAGATTTGATTTAGTCAATTTGTTTACGGAAAATTGGGTTATATGCATTATGTGTTAGTCGTTTGTGACAGAGTTTTCTTTCCTTAGTTATATCGAAATGTAAATCAAGCTTTTCCTCTATATGACTTGAAACTTAAAATTCGCTTTTCTGTTTCTCTGATGGCTTGTAATTATGATATAAATGAACATATGACATTTCTATGATATCTTCATAATTTAATTAATTTAATTAACAACTGCTAAACTTAACTTTTATATATATATATATATATAATTTGTTTTATACTACATTGGAAGTTGATTTCTTCTCGTCTAATTGCATCGCGGAATCAAATTATCGCAAACGTTGTACGTTATCTAATTTAAAGTTAAGAGCTATCGGTAATGGCTGTTTTTAAAGAAAACCATAAATTAACCAGATATATTTCATCTTTGGGTACGCATTAAGCGGTCTTACGGAGGCTCAGCGGTTCGATACGTTTCGATTCCCACGATTTTCATGCGGCTGCCGGCTCCTCGTGATGAAACGTTTTCCAATTACCTTCAGCGCGAGTGGAATCGGAAGGAACTCGTGAACGAAGTCACCCTCACGAATGCCACTATATATTTACTAGAACGAACAAGCTCGCGCACAGGATAGAAATTACGGTCGTGTTTGTGTAAAAATTGTGTAGCGCCAATGCGGCGTACCTTGAATTTGTCCCGGTGAGTTACCACCACGTTAGAATCGACGACCGCCCTATGAAAAGTTTCCTTTCGACCCACAAACTTCCAACCCTGCCTCGGTGATTTATTCATGCCTTTTGTATTCGCTTTATACGACGGCGTTTGTTTCTGTTGCTTAGCGTAGCGTGCCATGTCGGATTTGTGACGCGAAGTTTATGCGAAGTACACGTAATCCCCCGAGATGATATACGACTCGAAAGAGCAACAATTAATTTTGAAACTTTTCAGAACAGTCACATTAATTATGAAGAAGCTCTTTGCATGATAAAAATAGATATAGAATTGATTTAAAATGGAAGAAGACATTTCAACTTTAGCACGAATTTTTTTTCCCCTTCGTTTAGATATTTCATTTTGTGAGACTCGGCTCTATCGAATCGTAATTATCTCTTAAATTTTCTCCATCATATCCTATCCATCTTCTGAATCTTCAACCATTTTTCAGAATTTCACTCTGCTCCTTCATTTTCATTCTTTATTTTTTCCATCAATTCGAGTGTAATCGAGTGTTCTTAAATCTGTTCGTGATCGTTTCGCGGCTCTCTGTTTAAGAAAATGAGTAATAAAATAACTCGTTCCTTTAATTTATTGTTCTTGCAATTCTGAAACTTTCATTTGGAAGGAAAGAGGAATCGTTGGGTTCGACATAAAATGGAAATGATTCTTGAAGAATAATATAGATCATTGGATCGGAACTTATTGAAGATTTGCAAATATAGTTCGATACAAAAACTCTTTTCTCTCAATGTATATACTATTGTATTACTGTATGTCAGATATATCAATCGCGAAAATCGAGCTCACACTGGGTTCGGCAATGTCAATTTTTCAAAGCGCCGACGCGAGCAGAAGTCGGAGCTCTTAACGCGCTCTCACGGAGATCGTAATATCCAGCTTTCGTAGACTTTTGACAAAGAGAAAGAAAGAGAGTGTCGAAGTGCTTATTGGAAAGTACGACGCTCTTAACCGCGCCGAACTCGACATCTTTTCGCACAGGATCAAGGAAGGGCGTGTCATCTCATTGAATTTGCGACTTCTCGCGACACCGTTCTTTAGTAGTCCATATCATCCTCTCCTCTTCTTTCTTTGTTTTTCTTTTTCTATTTTTTTCCCCCTTTCCGCTTTGACTGATGCAACATCAAGAGGGGAGTTTGTCGACGAGAGATATGTCCCTCTATCCACGAATGGAAATGAAATAAAAAATGTAAAAGGAACATGAAAGATGTTAACTCGTTATAAAAAAGTTGATATAACGATGTAGGGGAATAAGAAGGTTTCATGAGGTGTTGGCATGGGGACGCAAGATGCGCATTTCAATTCAATGGTTGGTTCGGCCGGATTACGATCCGCAAGCGCTTCATTTCTCTAATATCTTGCCACATTAGAAGCAAATGAGGCCGCAATGCTACGTCGAACGTAAACTAGCTGCATCTCTATGTGATCGCACTTTAGCCAAGAAATTCATGTCCCTCGTAATGTTCGATGCATTACGGAGTTCCATTACACAGACGGAAATGGAAACTTTGCATCACATAATTAAATTATTAAATATTAATTGACTTTGAAAAATTTTGTTCGCAAATTTTTTATAATCTTTTATTATTAGTTTCAAAGTTCGATAAATCACTATTGTTCCAATTTCGCATCCGACGAGAAATACATGTATTCGTGTAATCGAAGAATAAGCTAAGAATCTTTTATATAAATGCGCTTCATTTAACAGATCTACCTGTGACTACTATTATTACTATTACATGATTATTCTATAAATTGATTTATCAATGAATGTAAAACAATTGAAAACAAATTTACAAAATTGGTTAGAAGATTTAATTAAATTATTAAATATTTTAAACATCATTAAAAAGTTAATTAAAATTTTCATTTTATTCGAGTAAAAAATGTATATGCTTTATAATAAATCGCTTTTTAGATCCACATTTTAAATCATACATTTGAAATGTACTGTTTCATTATTTAAAATTTTTTAGTCTTTGATATTGTTTTCTTCTTTTAAATTAAATCTCTTATTTCAAAGTAGAGTAATAAATCCTGCTTTAACGGAAAGAGTTATGAGAACTCGATGGGAAAACATAGACAATAATCGGAAGGAGTTCGTTCATGAGGTATATGGAATCGATCTTGTCCAAGTACATACATCCCGTAAGAAATGAACGAAGAAGCCGAGGGACAAGGGCGAGAAAAGTGCAGTTAGTTCCAACAGGTAGCTGCGGATGCGACTGTGGTTTAAAAGCAATTTTCTTGTCACACCCCGTCACATTCTTCTTCGATAGTTTGGAAAGGATCGACTTCCTCTTGATTGCATACATATTGGGAGCTTTATCGGTCGATATTAACGGCTACGGTTCGCCTCGCGTTGGAAAATTATGGCTTGGCATTGCGAGTTATATATAAGGCCTCTCTACTAAATGCCGTCGATACTATTTCACTGTATATCGAACATCCGAAATATATCATTTCTCTAAAAAGTTTTAATATATAACGTTTTTCAATATTTTTTTCATAATTCGCTAAAGTTATTTGATTTATCGTACTATTTGTTGCATTTACAGAATATAAATTTTTGACTTGCTTTTCGCATTTATCAAAATTTTAGTTAGTTCTTTTGAATACAATATCCATAAGCAGGATAATGAAGTTTGAAGCGTGAAATGCAGATGACGACCGCAAGTGTATAAATGAATAAAGTTAGAGCTTGAGCCGGTCCTCAAATTTACGACGGGTATGACGAAACGAGGCTGAATGAACAACCACATACGAAGTTAATGGTTGCATAATTTATGCAAATCGTCGCGCTCCGCGAAAGCTTGTACTTCCAAAACGGCCACCGGAAACGTACACGATTTTGAATGTCGTTGAATGCGCGTTGATCGCGATGGACCATGCATTAGTGAAGCGTCGGCCGTCAACGCGGCCGGATTGGCTCTCGTGACAATAGGCGCATGAATAATTTATTATGCAATTGTCTTCGTTTCCAACTTTGTTCCCCTGAGTATAAGCCCATATATTTATTGCATCCTGATCCTCGCCAGATAGTTTTATTGATTCCAATGTCTGCCGAGGACGTCGATAAAAAATTAAAAATTTACACATACCCGTACACGGGATTATCACTCATATCCGTATATCGCACATGCACGAAACTCTCATATATGTATATTAAACTTGCGACTGCTTTCCTGTTTATTTTGAGAGCGTTGATCAAAGAAGAAATGTTATTCTTTTAGCTCGTAAACTTTGTAAAGAATATTATGAAGCTTGCAAAGTTCCGCCTCCGAGATATACGAATAATCAAGATATTGCTGTCAAGATACTCCGTTTAATAATTAATAACGAAGTTCTGGTAAACAATGGTTCTTTCCTTAAGTAGCTTAAATTTTCCATTATTATGCCATAAATTATTCTCACGCTGTAGAATGTTATGTTACTTCTTCTAGAGATTATTTTGAAGATCTGTTTTATAATAATTACACGACTTTTAACATATTTTCGCAAAGAAGTTTTTCTCTTTTAATATTCGATTTAGTTTTGCTTTCTTTCTTATTACATGTTATTCTCGTCTTTGTTTTCGCGATTGATTTCAACACGACATGTTTCACGCGTTCGTTCCCGTCCGATAGATGAGGACGAGGACACTTGCACCCTGAGACTTTTGGCAATTCTGCGTAGAATTGCACTGGGCGCTTTCGAAAATCCTTAAAAGCCGTAGTTGCCAAGTTTTAAAATATAACGCCGAGCTAGGAGACGCGTTGTCCTCCCCTTCGTAAGGTACGCCGCGCAGCTCTACCATCACCATTTACCCGTTGGTAAGTTTCCAAACTTGAAAGTTTCGCGAATCGCGCATGTACTTGGGACGTATCCGAGTGCCTCGCGGAGTTCATATGCATCCGCTACATGTGGGAGGTATGCATCGCCGAATCTCCATCCTTTCCTCACTCCGGCCTTCCTCTTCCGCCTGACTCGGTGACGCGTTCCACATCGCGTTCGCCAACTCGCGCGATCGCGTTTTCCTCGTTGAGGAAGAACCCCCTACGTCATTACGAAAAAGAGCAAGCAGAGTTTCTAATCTGCTAAAATCCGTTCTCCTTTTCCTCCAACTTTACTACGTCTCGCAACTTTGCTACGTCAGGAGGTATGACGAGGTAGGACGAGAGGATGGGACCTCTCCTAAATGTTTCTTCTTTCGTTTTCGAATAAAAGTAAATAATCCGCCTTTGTGAAATGACCGATAGAAATTGAACATGGCCCATTTAAATAACGAAAATATCCTCATGAAAAAATTATAAATTGAATATTGTCCCATAGTACTGTAGCAGACGAAAGGTGCAATAACGCTGTTTGAGCTTTCACCACACCTGTTCAGCTGTAAAAAATTGACGGGCGACTAAATCGTAATGGAAGACCGTGAAATCCTGTGATATCGTTGCGATATCTATGCTCGGTACTTATATCTTGTTTGTGAAGTTTCCGCGCTCGTTCCCGTCGTAAAGAATGTCGCGGTATTTGCTTCGGAAGTAGACCGCGAGGCAATAACATTCGCGATCGCGCGGCGCGACAAAAATTTGCATCGCCTGTTATGCGAAGGAAAGTGGGTCGAGCGACATTGGATATATAAGGAAAGCGTTGCTTTTTACCATTATGACGTCGGCTTTCGTGATCATTGAACTAGCATCAAGAGTAACATCCCTCTGCTACAGAATAAAATGATTCTGCTACAGTTATTCAAAATGCTTCTGATCGGTAAATATCTTCAATCGAGCTTATTTTTATTTTAGATTGTGAATAAAATATTAAAATAAAAATGAGAGAGAGAGAGAGAGAGAGAGAGCGAGAGAGAGAATAAAAGAGTATTTAAATAAAATTAAATAAAATATTGCATTTTTTTGCAACATATAATATAATTTTGAAATAATTCTCTGAAAATTTTTTTGATAGCAAAAGTGGAAGAAAATCAGTTTCAGATATATCAAATCATATCGGGCAAAACGTGAGATCGATTTTCAAACGAGAAATTTGCGCTTGGATTTCATGTCGACACGAAATGACAATTGAAATCGCAATCAGACTTTGGGGCAGTGGATTTGCATGAGTTGTAGTTGTTTTAGAACATCAAAGTCGCGTTACGAGATAAAAAATTGCGCAAATTAGGTTTATGATTGCCGCCCTAAGCTTGAGATTTATTTCACTGCTATTAGTACATTATCAGTTTACTCGAGCTAGCAAATTGGATTTAACGCTCATTACGGAGGCGGTTCGAGAAGTGTGCGTAGCTACGTCGCGGATAAGATCGCCGGGATTCGATCCACGAGCGAGAGGGACTATCTCGCGAAGGGAACCACCGAGATCTCTGAGCCAAGTTACCGCCTGGGAACTTCCGTTATACGGAGATAGCCGAGCCGGATTTAATCCCGATATTCAATTCGGCCAATCTGCATGAATCGGGTTACTAAAACTAGCTTTGAGCTGATAGTTGTCGATCGAATATGTTCTTAATATAATAGGAATTACGAAGAATAATGCGAAGATTTATATAAAAAATTATAGAACATAATGGTGATAATACATTTTGATGGCGATAATACGTAGCATGCATAAGTAATAGAATTACATAGTATGTTTTATTAATCGTCCATATTAAATTAAAATAAATCTATATGAAACAGTTTTTTAAGTTAAAATGTAGAAAAGACAAATATGTACAAGAAGTGAAATTAAGATTGTTGTATAAAAATTTTAAAAAAGAATAAAATCATCAGTTTTTGAAGTACTGTTAATAATTTCAAAACTATTTATGAATATTGACTTTTAAAGCTACATAAGATATTAAAATAATTGTATTTTTAATGATTATTTAAATGATAATTTTTTTTTTGAATGTCAAGATTTAAAAAAATATTGAAGTAGTACATTTCTTTTTTCCTGTCAACGGTATAAATAAAGACGTAATACACATGTTACAGCGTTGCATCTCGTGGATCGGGATCGGAATCGTTTTATGCTTTAAGCTCCTGTTCTTATGTAAATCCTTCCGCCATTGTATGTAACGTCAAGCGTTTCTGTTGCATTTGTGTGACTTTTCATGTTGCGAGAATTCCGTTTGGAATTCCCCGACGAGCTCCTGGTGCGGGATTGAAAATATCGCTGGGAATTTATTCGACCGTTGTTAACTCGCGAGTCGTACCAGATGTTCGTACCTATGTACATAACACAGAGTTCTTTCTCTTCACGATGCTCTC
This sequence comes from Tetramorium alpestre, assembly GCA_021460005.1. Lineage (NCBI taxonomy): Eukaryota > Metazoa > Arthropoda > Insecta > Hymenoptera > Formicidae > Tetramorium > Tetramorium alpestre. The sequence continues at coordinate 411,371 of JAJVSH010000004.1, forward strand.
GATCTTTCGATACGACGCTGCCCCGATTTTGATGCGGAAATATACGCCCGACATGCCGGGGTTCACGCTAGTCCTTGCGACAGTAACGCTTTACTAGTGTGTCATAGCCAAGCGACATCCAACCCTTTTCGCTCCCAAAGGACGCAACAGAATTCCTCCGTGAGAGAGAGATGCTTAGATTTTATTCCGTATCCCTCGTGTTCGTCCTTTTGTATTCGACGAAGCATTTCACTCGAGCGAATTTTCTTTCCAGGGTATTTGTAATTCAGATTGCATTTATTTATTCGAGGTATCACACATTCGCTCGTAATACAATCAATTGTAAAACATTATACTGCAACTGTAAATAATAAATTTATTTAAAATATGGTACTTTATTACGTTATGTTTCATATAAAAGATACATTATAAAAGTGGTTAAATTCTTTTTCATACGCGTATTTTTATGACAGATTTGTAACCTTTTTTAAAGAGCGTAGAAAATAATATCGTTCTAATTTACTGGATTTTTATAATTTAACTGAAAGTTCACAAAGGCAGGTAATTTTAATCTTCATTTGATACGTAATATTACAATATCCAATTGTTTTCGCAATCGTTATCTCAGACCCTTTACCGTCTAACCTACTTCCTCTTTTTCTTCTTTTTTCCCCTTTTCCCCCTTCCGCTTCTTTTAGTTTCACTTGTATCTTTTATTCTGAAAGATGTTCTCTGTAATCTGGATACTCCGATGCACGAGAAACAGGTAGAGGCGAAGGATTGCTAGGTCAGTGCTTTGTAATCTCTGGACCTTCTGTAACCTGCATACAGTCGCGCGAAATATTGGTTTGCTTATCCTACCTCGCTGAATTCAGCCCTACGATTCTGCCTTCCGAGTGCTGCGTCATAAAAGTCAAATGGCCGCGTAAAGGAGGTGGCTCATGTGTCCTGGAGAATTGCCAGAGATATAGCCAATACCGCGAAATTTAATTGTTTGTGAGAGAGAGAGAGAGAGAGAGAGAGGGACTTTGGATTACGGTACTCTCAAAGTGTAATCCGATTACGACTCAGCCTCCGACCCACATCCCTCCCCCAATTACCGCACCCCAGTCGCCGTAATTGGACCGACGTGTACTGACCGGTGTAATTTCCGTCAACGAGGTGGAATGCATCGTTACTTGATCTCCACTTTCTGAACGACAAGTACCCCGGGCTGTGGCCACTCATGACAACGACTTGCGGTTTAAACCAGATTTTATTTTCGAGGAAAACACGTCAGTGCAATCCTGTAAATCCATTCGAGTTTACTAGAAACTGGAAGCTCACAGACGAAGTACTAACGTTGATAATGGCCGATTACAAACCTGGCTGTAGAGGGATCGATAGTGGTATTAATTGTCACGGCATTGAGCATCTCTGAGGGGAGGAAATGCCAAGTAAATGCGAACACGACTGTGCAATTGATTCAATAATTAGTTTCTATTATCATACGCATTAGATTACGACAACACGTATTTATTTAGGAAAATTAATAAAATAAATATTATTCACGTTACACTACTAAATGGCATGCCATTATAAATGATTATAAATATTCTAATTTTTATTACTTTATATAAATAAAAAATAATGCTTTTTATGTTATTGAATAGTTAATAGTTTTCCAATGACTTTTTATTTACGATAAAGTTATCGCGTAAAAAAATTATACTGCTTTCTAATAGAACGAATTGTTTTAAATTACTTTCATTTTTTTATCGATACATTTATATTCTTTTCTTTCCTAATTATTCTTTACTAATTATTTATTGCGTTTTTATATTGTACATACATAATCTGATATGTTATGATTGTATACTTGTAATTGACCAACTAAGATGATCTTATTTCTTGGAGAAGGAAGGGGGAGGGGGGAAGCATCGATTATGGAATCGATATATATATCTTACACATATACGTGTTATGTTTGCCGAGAATAATAGTAACGAGCGATCGAGGAACGAAACGATCACCAAGGGTGCTCCAAACTCGGGAGTGGCTCGTCTTTCTACGATGCGTCTACGTTTTCACCGACTTCTCTCGCAGCCGCGGGCTATTGTTCTTTCAATAATGGTCGAGCCACTTCGAGATGAGGCGAAGATCCAACAATAATGGCTCCGAGGAAAATGCTATCGATGTACGTGTCGCGGAATGGCACACGTGAGACCACGTAGAGATAATGTTTACGCTGCAGGATGCACGTTATATAAATCGACACGCATTCCAGACACATTTTTATTCCTCACCATATCGCATAGCTCTTCTGTATCTTGTATGTATCCCATATCTTCAGATTCTACAAATGCACTAAAATGTCTTCTGTTTTATTTGCAGATCAATATAATTGATCAAGCATTTAACTATTAAAAAAACTATGAAGTTTTAGAAAATGTGGCATGTTGCTTGATTAATAATACAATATAAAGAGATAAAATCTTTTACATAAAGAAACAAAATTGTTCTTTTCATAATCAAATTCTTATTATTTTTTTTTCAAATCCTATCCTATTCAGACTTATAGAATAATGAAAAATAAATTTAGTTCTATAATTTATTTAAATAAATAAAAATTACTTTGATTTATTATGCAGATAATGCTAATAAGTGTTTATATAAATCAAAACGTTAAATGCGAAACAAAATCTAAACAAAATCTAAAGAAGACATTCATCAGCATTGCGTTCGTCTTTGTAGCTTAAATCTGATGTACAGATTTAAGCTACTGATGATCAGATTTAATTAATTATTAGCTTTCTAATTGAAGAAAGATAAAAACAAAAATGATGTGGAGCAACGTAAACGAGGCATATTGTTGGAAATAACGTGCCCTTTTAGGATAAGCTGCATACCGTTTTGCAGCGACTCGTATTACGCGATCCGTCCAAGCGCAAGTCCACCTCTACAGGCTATAAACTGCGCGTTTAGCGGACGTATCAATATTGGCACAAAAATCGTTGATGCAGCACGCGGGACGGCCTCCATTAGACCCGATCGTTCCCTCGTATCCCGTCGGGCATGCCGTTTTTCGAGCGATCAACTGCGCGAGAGCACAAAGCAGAGGGGGTCGTCTCGTCACTGTTGTTTCGGTCGGCCGGAATTGCGTGTTGGCAGCACAAATGCGTTACGCTCTATCAACTTTTATCCAAACGTGCCACCCGCCACCGCCCGTGTTCGTAGCCGTGAGGGACCGTTGCACCGGACCGGAGGTGTTTTGGGCTCGTGCCCGGATTTGCATGATATGGTAATTTTTCTCGATACGAGACAGCAGTGTCACACGAACGTCCACATGACTCTTCACTCACTCTCTCTCTCTCTCTCTCTCTCTCTCTCTCTCTCTCTCTCTCTCTCTCTCTCTCTCTCTTCTCCGGTTTGTGCAACGCCAACGTATGGCGCGGTACTGTATCATCCTGGACCCCGGAGGCGCATCTAAACGCGACGAATTTTAGATCGAGAGATAGATCTTCGTATGCGAGCCGCGAATAATCCCGTACGAGATGAAATTCAGATGAGGGGGAAGGGGGGGAGGGGAAGAACTCTGCGATTTGTATCGTGTGTTTTGCATCGTAGTTTGCGACATATAGTTTCCCTTTTGACACATTAACATGCAATTGTTAATTGTTCTGGAATTCCACTTGTAGAAGGAAGCAAGAAATGATATGTAAATGTCGTCGATTACGTTTATATCGCTAATTATGATATTCTCGTGCAAATTTATTTGTTGTGCACAAAACATTTATATTATATATGTTCCATATTTATGACTTTTATACAACATATATCTATTTTCGCAATATCGTAATTGACGTTACATAAAGTCTCCAGGTTTTATCGATCTAGATTCTAGAGCGTCAGCGTTACATTAACATAATACCCGTGCTGGTCAATACTGCGAAATATTCTTGATTAAAGTAAAGAGAACAAATGTCACAGTTGGGAGAGATAGCACACTATTGCATTGTAAAGTGGGAAGTTTAGCACGCACTTCACAATATACAGCGACAATTCGGATATTTCCATACGAAAAGTACGACGTAATAATGTAATCGTGCTTCGAGTCACATGGTTATTCACTAAATATTATATCTCACTTATATCAGTTACATTCTTTTTCATACGTCGCTGTATCTTATATTTTGCGTGTATGTACATACGTTAATCGTTAGCCTACCTCGATTTAAATATGAAAACAATTGCGAAACAGAGAATGATTATTCGTAGCGTGCACATAAGTACATTCGAAAGTAAGTGTCGTCGTGCACTCGCGCATGTTAAAAATCGTTAAAGTCCGCCGTTGAATGAGGAGCCCTAAGCTACCGCGACTTCCGTAACTCGCACTGACCCAACACACGCCTCATCCGCGCGCTTACCACGCGACCGCTTTCCCGTCTCGCCTCGGAAGGCTCAATCTTATGTGCACGGTGGTGAACACGTCTCGTTACACTGCCATCAGCTTCGTGTGCAGCGAACAAACAGACTTCCCTTGCGTGAGACCTCGTTAATCTTGCGACGGGGTAACAAAGCCGTACAGGCATCCCGGTGTCGTGAGGGGAATGAAAGACTTCTCACCGCGAACGACGGGAGAAACGCACGACCCGCATTACGACGTAGGTGTGGGTAATAAAGTAATGCAGTCACTTTATGCAGGGTACATGTAAGCTTTGTAATCTAAACGACGCGAAATGTCCGTCACGTCATTTTGCTTTGTCATTTTACGTTGCCGTTGCAATTTCGATGGGATTTTACAGAACTCGATCATTCTTCGCTCTGCCGAGTACGCGAAAACACTTTTATCATTGGTTGTCAATAGCGTGATAATATAACGTGCGAACGAGCGTTGCATTACGCAATGGCCGAGTTTTTCGTGTGTTTTTTTTTTTGGTATTTCGATACGCTTTAAATAAGTGAAATGCATATTTCATGCATTTTAAAATTGCAAATTAGCAAATTTTTACGCGCTAATTATCTCGTAAAATTAATTATAACATGTGCAATTTATTTTATATCAATACACATTTATCTATAAAGCAGACTCCATTTTTATTATTTAATGTACATAGTCGGCATTCTGACGGGCTAATATATTTTAATTTTCGCGGCGTTATAAAATTGATCACTAACCAAAAGCGATATGATTGATTTTGCTGTCAGCTCTACGTAATTTAATTTATTAAATGAATGGCTTGGTAGGGATCAATCACCAACCAGGTGCGAGCATCCCATCGAATTGGAGAACATTCCTTCCACTGTAATTTGAAGGCTCGCGAGCCTGTCAGGCGTCTGTATTTGCGGATCAAGTCTACTCGAAGGGAAGCAGTTTGACATTGGGATTCAAATCGTATTTAAATCCAGTAAATTTTCTTTGGATAACGGAAATAATATCTCAATATGAGATAAAACAGAAATATACATCTAAAAAAAAAAACATTAAACATATAGAGTATATAAAAGAAAAGCGCGCTCTAAGTATATTTTTTATTTTACCGTCGCTACGTAAAATCTGTTAACATTTCTCTCATATGAAAAAAAATAGTATTTTTGCAAAACATTAAAAAAATACAACGAGGAAAATCAAATATAATGCCATGAAAAAGTGAAATGGAAATGTTATTTTAAATACATTTAGGGCAACAAGTCGTAATATGTTATAAAGTATTTTAAAGAATGGAATTGATTTTATTGAAAATAAATCTATCATGTCTCTCTTCTAAATTCTATCAAAAGACAAATGACATATCTATTATAGCAGATAGCGAAGATTCGATTTCGACCTCATATCGCGCTCGTGAAATCGTCAAGAAAAGGAAAGGAGAATAAATTGAAAGTGATAATACAGTGTGGGCCACCTTAATGCGCTGAAACGCTTTGATAAAGGGACTTTTCCCGTACGATTTCGCCTTTGCATTGTGATCGCGGCAATTCTGCTGCCAAGGCTCGTTACGAACCTCAAATGGTGCCAGCTCCCTCAGAAGAACACGAAAAGTTTCCGTACGTTTAAGCGGGATTTCCATTATTGAAGCATAACACTTATTTAAATTCGCGAATATAATGCTTTATCCTTTTCCCTGTAATAGGGAGTCCTTCTTCGGAGTATGAGCGAGCCAAGAAGTAATAATCAAGAAGTATCCTACGAATATGCTGACATACCCCTCAATTTCTCCCATTGATAAATTATTAACATTTATAGCAAATTACCTAATTTAGTTGGAGCAAATTACCTAATAAGTTGGAAATTTTCTTAACTTTTGATATTTTAAATTAATCATAACTTTATTTTAGGATGTTACGAATAATCGTGTGCAACTTTCAAATAATTGTACGAAAACTGAATCCTGTAATAAATGATAAAGAAATATATATATATATATATAAAATTTAATTTTTAATTACTAATCTAATCTTTATTAATTTCTATTTTATATGCTTTCTTATCGTATTTTCCGATTTTAAGAGAATCTTTTATGTAATACATATTTTAACATGATATACTATTAAAGTGATCATTTTTTAAATATTTACAACAAGATTGTACAACAGGATTGCTAAAAACTTTAAAATATTTAATATTTTAATATTTTAAAGTTTTTAGCAATCTTGTTGTACAGTCCCTTGTAATATAAAGGCGTACAAAAATAACGCTTAAAAGAAATCCTAGAAAAAAGGAAAGATATATCAGCCAGAAATGTAGTAAAAATTCTATTACCGTTTTTAAGTTAAACGAACAAAACTCATAACAATTGGAATGCTGATAAAAGGATTACGTGGCATCCATTTCGTGTATGTCACGGCTTCAGATTCACCGTTTGATGTCAGCTTACAGATCTATGTGACTGACGATGTAACAATATTCACCTTTTTATGTTTTCTACAAAAAGCAATACTATCTATCTGACGTTACAGCTCACTGAAGTGATTCACAATACAACAGGATGCAATATGTGTATTCACGTTCATACAATAATATAAGATATCACGAAAGCTCACGTTTAAAAAGTATGTGAAACATTAAATAAATATAAACTGGAGACGTAAAAAGAAAATTTTTGACGGTTTCAAAACACAATAAGGAAAACGTAATTGAAATTGTAATTATACATACATGAGTGATTTAATTGCCCGTTGCTTATTTAACATAAGTGGCTTAATTGTATTAAATTTTTAGATGCTTTGGAAAAAAATGTTTTATCTCAGCGTATTTTCTTTTGATTGGTTGATGCATAAATATATCTTTCAACAACTAAATTCTTTAGAAATTATTTCAGATACATTACATTTTTTAGGAAACTATCCAAAAACAGAGTCGCATAAAAAGTATTAAAATAATTATATAAAAATAATTATATTCAAAAATTGGGATAATAGTTTCTAACAACTATACAATAATTTGCAACATACTCTGACAATAATTTCCTTGAAACCATCTAATTCATTTAGATCATAACGTCAGTAGTTCAGGTTTAGTTTAGTTGTTGCTTGCGTCAGTAGTTACCGTTCAACGCAGTTGTAGTATTCGTGAATAGTTAGCCTTCTATGTTACCTTCATTGCTCTGTCAGATCTTTGCCCTCCATTACCTGCATTTATCAGTATTTCGCGATTCAGTTTTGCATTAATAGATGTAAAGGAAACATACGTATATGATTTAAAGGAATCATAATTATATTATTATAAGATATATTGATACATATATGTATGTATACATGGAATAAAATTTATGTTATTCAATTTTTTCAAATTATTAAAAATGAGAAGAAAGCAAAATATTAATTAATTAATTAAATTAAAATCTTATTTACTTATTAATATATAACTTACATACTTATTAATCAAACTAGTTATGACTGAGCAAAGATAGTTTCAATACACATGTTGATGTAGACTATCTATCTATCTATATCTGTATAGGCGCGTCTGATTTTTTATATCTTCTTTATACAATTTGCCATTGCTTTCTGATTCATCATATTACAACATTTCGAGGGTGTTTGTCACCATCTTTGATATTAGTAAAGTCAATCGTTCATTTACACGCCCCACAATCTACGTCGTCTTCATTTACTCTTTTTCGTGTGCGAACTTCATCATCATCGTTAATCATAGTCTTGTTGACAGCCGGAGGATATATTTGACAGATATCGATTGAATGTACGAAAAACTCTGCTCACGTCATCATCTCGTTAAGAATAGAAGCAACACGAATTTCTGTCTATGAAAAAAAGATTGCAAAATAATAAATGTTAAGTATTGTATATACATATCATTTTATGTGCTAACAAATAACTTTAAAAATAACTTCAAAAAGAAACAATTATATAGGAAGAATATAAGATGAAAAAGAGAGAGAGAGTGTGTGTGATAAAGCTTAGTATATAATCATTCAATAAAAACTTATAAAAGTGTTGATATATGACTTTTGCGAATAGATTTAATAATTGTTTCATATCCATTTTAAAGTAAATTAATTCTATTATATGAACCTTAATACATTTCGGAAGTACCTCAATATATTTCACGAGAAAGTTTTAATTTAAGTTTCTTCACGGGGTTCTGATTTCACTGAACAGTACTTTCAACGCGCACGAATTATACTGATGTACGTTCGAGGAAGAGAGAAAATGCTCTCGGTGGAGTTCCACGGACGATATTACTGCGAGATTAATAACTCCCTTCCTTTCGATTTCGTTTCTTAGGACCGCCAGAAGAAACATATAGCCGGTTGATTGCGATAAGGAAATTTCGGCTTGTAAATCTACGGAAATCCCCGATGCGGCCCCAGCAGCCGGGGAGAAGTCGACAGGAGGGATAGGGAGGTGGTGCGGGACTGGCTTCCCCCGGGTATGTTTATCTACCGGGTGTGCCGTCTGAATTTAACCGCGAGCAGGAGGTGAGGGCTTATCTTTTATCGGAGATTCCCGGAGTTTGGAGACTGGGTTTGGCCAACGGCCAAAATGGTAATGCAACCCTCGCGCCAGCAGCCACCGCGCTGCCGCCACTGCCGCCGCCACGCTTGAGCTTCAACGAATCACATATTCCGATATTCACTCTTCGCTTCACCGTACGACTCTTTCCTTTTGCCGCAATCGAGGCAACGAGAAAGGTGGACGTGAAGCAGATAAAAAAAATGTGGAATCCAATGCAAACGGAAGAACGCTTCGCTGCGTGTTTCACGACGATGAAGTTTCGTCATGCGTTAATTATAATTATGGATTAAAACTGCTATTTATCAAAACAAATATTTATGCATGGTGAATGTGTTAAAGGAATGATAGAACAACTTCACATAAATTTTAAATATGTTATATACACATATATATATATATATATTTTGTAAATATATGGTATTCTAAATTAATTTTTACAAAGTTACTTCATATCGAGTTGTCGAACCTCTCGTGACTTTTTGAAAACTAATGCTGCAATTCTAAGCAAATCTATAAATCACCTATAAAATTGTAAAGTCGTAGCTTACGAAGCAATCGTAAAAAGCTGAGCATAGAGTATGACATACAGTACGCATAGAATTGAAGATCGACTCATAAGTTCTTATAAATCTTACGAAAACAGGTTACGAGTTTTACGATTTTAGAATTGCAATATATAGCAAAAAAATTAGTATTAGAAGCAAGAAAATGAGCAAACAATTTTTATATCTTATTCGTTACGTTGTGATAATTTGGCTCAGATAGCTTAATATACACATAGACATATTAGGCACATATCTCCACGCTGATAGCTACTCTCGCAGTACGAAGTGAGCCAAGCGTGAGAGAACTAATCAGCATCGCGGAGAACGGGCAACAATTAAATCTCTACATCTCTCAGTTACAAGGGGAGTTACAAGAGGATTATAATTTTTGTATAACTCTATTAACTGTGAGTTGAAAATAAAAAAACAATTTCAAAGAGATGTATGAAAATGTAATCGTAAGATGAGCCAATCAAAATAATATAATGTCTAATGAAAGAAATAACGAGAAGAAATGTCACTTGAATAGTAAATATTTTTTGATGTGTAAAAGAGAGACAAATTCAAAGGCGGATAAAAATCTCCATTCACGTACGTAAGAATCCTACAGTGCGAATACTCACTGCGTGAATGACGGTTTCAATTTAATAGAATGCAGTGTGCCGGCATAAACAGAGATGAAATTTTACGGAAGCACGACTTTACCCGAGAGCAGCTTTACACAATAATGAAATTCTATTTTTCTCTCCGCTCTCGCTTTCCCATACCGCAAACGGCAGGCTGCTTGGCATTCTGATCTTGTGCTCTTTCGATACGAAATAAAAATGCCCGCAGTGCGTTTTGATTGCACCGTCACGACATTTTCGATCCAAATACCAATAAAGAAACTTTTCATTAAAATCGCTAGGCTCTCGCTTCAAGCGACGCTGCTGTCAACGCCAGCCGAACAACGTAATCGATAATCTATTTTTCCGAAAGGCAAGGGGTGTACAAACCCGTTTATAATCCGTAGTCTTTTCACGTCTATGACAACAGCTGGTGATTTCCTATCATCTTCGGAGATCATTGAACAGTAATATCGGAAAACAGTTCCGTCGGATGTAGATTCACCATCTTGTAGGACGTGTGATAAATGTGAATCTACGAAATCACGAGTTGCCCAACGGCCGTTCTTTCGCGTTCGGGAAAATAAGTGACTGCGCACAATAACGGGAAACTGTGGAATAGCTACCAAGGCAAAATGGTGGTAAGAAGAATCTCGTGTTCGTGACTTTAACGTACTTGCGTTGACGTCGAAATGTATGTGTAGCAGTTAAGTTGAAATACGATAAAAACGTACTATAAATCTACGTGCCCTCGCCTTCGGTACAAGAAAATCCACCTGATATACGGGTAACAGTATCGATTACACCGACCATATCGGAATTGAATGAATTGTTCTTAAATAATTTTCAGATGCGTTCGTTATGTTGGTTAATATTTTTTTCTTAATAAAAATCATGAAAATACAATGAATGAACATGCAGCAAATATAGATAGTTACATGTAATGTAATAACATCGTTTGCTAAAATTTAGTTGTAGAAAACTATTAATGTAACTGAAATTATTTTATTGCGAATTGATACATATTTATATATTTCTTCTTTAAAATTTTAGAAATACTAAAAGCCTTTATGCTGCTAAAAATACAAGAAATAGAAGAAGCTCCATAAATTGCCAGGAAATACAAAAAGAATAATAGACTAATTTCGCGAGACAATATCTTCTTTACTAAGAAGTTAAACACTTTTCCCCGAAAATTGAGTATAATTGAGTTCGCTATGTTCTATAATGTTAAAATAAGGAAGATTATGAGAATATTTAAATTTTCCCATTGGACAATAGCTTCTTGTACAGAATGAGAGGAAGAAAATATAAGAAGAAGGAAACAAAGTGAAAGAGAGGAGAGAGGAAAGAGGACGGAAATTAAATGGACTGACTTGCTGCGTGTCCATGCTTGTTCTCTACGTCGCGATCAAGAAACGATGCCTGGTAGATAAGCCATCCTTTGAAAAATCCGAGGAAATCGGTATCACAAGAGTCGTAGAGCGTCAGCATGGAAGGAGGAGAGGGGGAATTTAATTTCGACGACGTGTGTCCGCAAAACGAGCGGTGGTCCTCGTGAATAAAACGCGTCGTCTTTCGCGATATACGTGGCCGTAAAGAGGAAGCGCGCAACACGGCGGAAACGGAACCCGAATAGACCGACAATCGATTCTCTGTCATGCAAAGTCGCACATAGCATACAAAGAGAAAGAAAAGAAACGGATATGGAAGATAGAAATAGGGTACGAGGAGAAAAGAGAGAGGGAGAAAGAAAAATGGAATAACAACGAGAGGGAAAGGAAAAGAGTGTAATTGAAAGAAAGAGGGTGAAAAAGAGAGACAAAAGAAGATAGAAATAATGAATGCGAAATACTGAGGGAGAGTAAAAAGTAAGAGAAAAAGGAAACAATAAGAAACAATAGGAAAAAAAAAGAAAAAAAGGAAAAAATAATTGAGAGAAAGAAAAAAAGAAAACAAATAGAGGGAGGAAAGGAAAGGAGGGAAAGCGAGAGAATAAAGGAGAGAAAAAGAAATTATCAAATCTTTTTAGTTTTTCAAAATATATACTTAAAAGACTGTATTATCTTATAGTTTTTATCTGTAAAAACCCACCTATAATCTTAAGAAGAATTTATAAAAATTCTTAATAAGAAGTAGTTAATAATTATAAGTGTTCGTTGAGACGAAATTGATTTAAATTTATTATAGACTTCATTACTATTATATGCTTTTACATTTTCTGAATCATGTATGTTTTCTGTGTCATGTATGAACATGTCTATGAAAAGGGTGAGTGTTGGCAGATGTATCTTGGCAAAGGACCAAAGCTTTAATGTTATCCGGCAACAATGAGAAGCGGTGGATACAGCATCGCAAAATTATCGTCACTCAAGAATTTACTGTTTGCTACGAAAGCGCCAAACACCTCGGTGACGTCGCGCGAGAAAGAATTCTTCCTTATTTTACTTCTTTTCGCTTGTTCCTTTATCGTTGTCCGCCTCCATCCCTTTATACAGTCGCCCCGTTTTTCCGATATCATTGCATACTCTGCTTTGCCTCGATTCGCGACTTGTGCACGCGAAAATCCGAGAAATAAAGTCGCTTCTTTCCAGAGACTGGCTTCCGCAAATATATCTAGTGGAGTTTCAATGTAGTTTCAAATACAGCTTGCAACTTGTCAAGTCGAAAGGTCATCGTTAATTTGGAACGAAGGAACTTTGCCCTCTAGAGTCAGCGTAATCAATTTATGTCAACATAAAAAGGCAACAATGCCTTTGATATATTCTAACTGCTCTCATTTACTATGTAAAAATCTTAATCTTTAATTATTCTCAATTCTTTTTAGTCTCTTTCTTATATAATATTGATAATGTATTTAAGAAAGTTGGAATGTAAGAGATTTCATATATTTTGTTCATTATATGTATTGTTTTCTGTTCAGACGTACAAGAATAAATACTTTTCAAAAGATATAAAGAGATTAAAATGCAAGCGTATAGGGCTCCTATAGACAAAAGCTATTTGCGCATTTTTATGTTAATTACTTAGAAGTATTACAAAGATCTAATAAATCCTCAACGAGATTAAAATGAATCATTAACAGTCTTTACTGTGACAGAAACCTCATTAAACGCGACATATCTCATGTTTGCTAGGAACAAATATCATTTCTGCTCAAACTGACTGGCTGTTTTACTTAACGTTTCCGCAATTATCCTCTATTCTTTGTCCATTCAACAATCCTTCCGCTGGTTTTTTTGTACCGAGTCTCCGAAAGTTTCACTACGGCCGACCGCACGTAATCGAGAGTATCGGCCATTCTTTTCTTAGGAGAAGAGAAAGGGTAACGTGGGTTCATAAGTAACGTGAGCGATCCTCCGCTTTCGGATAAACGAACCGTGTCGCATCGAAAGGCAAAGGAAGCGGCAGTTTCTTTGTCGCAAAAACAAAATCCGTCAGAGCTCCACGAGTCTGCCATGCGTGATGCAGCCCCGAGAAGTTACCGCGGAATATTTTCATGGCGCATTTCCGCCCCGGGTACGATGCTTTATCGCGGACGCGCTAGGAGAACTGCGCAAATTTATGGAAATCTTGGATACGTATTGGATAAAAGTGTTTTATGGGACAAGCGGGGACGGGTTGCGTTGCCAAACATCCGGCGGATTTAATCCGTTCCTCTCGCACTAAAAGTTGCGAGAACGAAATGTACTCGCGAGAGTGAATGTACGCCTCGCAATGAGATAGCATCGCGGGATTTATAAACCTCTGCTCCCGTTCCCGCGATTTTACTTCTCATTTCATTGAAACGTCGGCAAACCCAGCGAATGCGATAATTGAAATGTCATTCGAACCTAGGAATAGTTCCAGTTAAACAAAGAAATGACATATGCGAATAGATAATTATGATAAGAACCGAATCTTTAGTGATCTTGAATTTAAAAAAGCATATAACGTCAAAATTGTCTATATTATTTGTGAATCGCAAAGAGTAAAAAAATTGAAGAAATTAAAAATATAATATAATCTCAACCTATATTATTAGAGTAACATAACATAATAGAGTAGCAATATAATCTAATTAGGTATTATATTGATATTTAATTATTATGATATATAAGACTGAAAATACATTTAATTGTCGCATATTTTATGTATAAAAATCAGTAGATTAAAAGTCATTACGAAAATTGCAATGTAATTACATATAATAATGACATTATCTTTCAAAAGAAGCAGTTAATTGAATGTTAATTTACAAATAGAACTTTTGAAAATTTTTTACATAATTGGATTAGAATTTATGAATTGAGTAAATTACTTAGAAAATGGGACGACTGATGTTACAAAAGTTAAATGGAAACGAGTTAAGCTGATAACAGGCGATAAGCCAAAGTCTCGATTGGCCTTTGAAGCATGTTGATAATGGCATGCCATTGTGATCGAACCTTCCAAAGAACTAGACTCATAAAACGCTCTTTCGAGAAAACTCTTTTTCTTTCTCTCTCTTCATGCTCTCTTGTTCTTGAACACACATAAAAATCAAGTGTTTCGCACATTTATATTCGTCATGTATTATTGCATTATATAATAAACTCTCAAATTCCAGTTTTTAATGTCCATATATATCAAGATAGATTAACTTTAATTTCGTTTACTTTACTTTTCATCTTTTTCTAATTCTTAGAACTGAGATTAAATTTAATTTAAATTGGTATAATTGGTATAGATTATTTATGATAAAATTATTCATTGTCCTAAAATAATGTTTCATGCTTAATGCAAATTTCATAAAAGAAAAATTAATTCCAATCTTCAATTAATATAATTGAATTTTCAGATCTATTTGAGAGAGATTTACCGTAGATTTACATTCTACGATAAAATATCTATTAATCTATTAAAAATTTAAAAAAATTTAAAAAATATCTATTTTATGAAAATAAGATTACGTTCGAACGAAAAATGTGTAAAATAAGGTTTGAGAAAATACACATCACGCGAAATGATTTTCTTGTCTTTGCATTTTCGCTGACATAACATTCTACTTTATAAATCCTGTAATAAAAGAGAGTCCTGGCGTTACTAACTGATCGTTATCCTAGTCGGGAACTTTACAATGAAGTAGTTCGTAACTTTTGTTCTGATCAGGCTGCATCCTAAGAAAACAAAGTATATCCACGACGGAAGAAAATCGTTACCTCGCCAGCCGCTTCTGCCGTCGTAAAGCAAAAAGAGTTCTTACTTTATAAACATATTTGCGCAGCACTCTCTCTCTCTCTCTCTCTCTCTCTCTCTCTCTCAGACTTTGTGTAGACCGTTTGAAAGGTACTCTCTTTGGATTAATAAATAGGAAGTGCTTTTAAGAACTTCCAGCGAGAGTCGAGGCTTTCCTCATATTTTTTTATTTATAGCGCGTTGTTAGAGTTCGTCTATCCATTTATCTATTACAACTAACATACTTCATAATTATTATTGCAATAATTATGTGATTTTATTCGTTATTTTACATACTATTATTTCAAATCAATCAAAAATTACAACCTATCTATAAACGACTTGAACACATATTAACACAACATAATACTGAAAAATATTAAATACCGCGAAAAAATTAAAATTTGATTAGATTGTAATATGTAATTGTTAAATATTAATTGAGAGTCAATTATTAATTATTGATTAGTAGCATTAAGCGTCGATTCTAACACTATCAAGATTAAATGCTGATGATCGTAAATCTTCGCCGTAAAAGCTAAAGAATTGTGTCTGATTTATAACCCACAGTTAAGTTAACGTATGGCGGTGTCGAAAAAGCTGCGGTAATATATGTCGTAAATTGAAAAGTAACCTCTACCGAGGGAACACGAGCTGACCTGTTAATTCTTGACGATCGTTTTATCGAGTCTTACTTAATTCAGCATACCGGCCCCCTTTACTTAGCGCCGTGCGGAGGAGACTGCCCACGAGATAATTAAACTCCGGGCTTGGCCTGAATGCCCGGCAAGTATTAATGGAATTTATAATGGTCTTTTTGTGAGGGCACTTTAAGCCGGCGAATCGTGAAACCCCCTGACTGAGCGGCAGACCTAGGGAATTGTTTTCTGAATGACGATGATTTTGAAACGCGATAACAGCTTTCTCCTGCATCAATAATAAGTTTAGACCCAGACAGTTTGGAACTTGTTAAGAAAGATCTGTACAAACGAACAATATACGATTCTTTATAACTTTGATATGCAATTTTTAAAAGTGCACATTCAACTATTCTTTCTCTCTATTACTATTTAATTAAAATAAAGTTTGCAAACAAAAATATTTAAATAGTCGCCATAATTTTTACATTCAAGATTAACATTTTTCTTCAAAATATTTTCTACAAATTTTCTTTACTCTAGTCAATAAAGAAAATTTATCTTGTGATTTTAAGTTGCTTTCACGAGAAAGCGCTTCCTCGTCGATTGTGCCACGATTTACCGTACACCCTGTATAGATTTATAGTCGTGTGGTGAACTCGCCGGATACCTATTGACGTCAACGATTTTCGATCGCTAAATTTCTTCGGGGGGGGGGGGGTAACTCAATTCGACGCACGACGATTTGTTATGCCGTATGAATGTGATGACAACGACGACGACGACGTTCTCGGAATACTCTTATTCCTGTCCAGCGTCCCGGGATGAATTGGATTTTTACGGCCACGAAGTAGACTAAGGAAATAAGGGGTGAAAGGGGGGAAGGTGGGTTGCGGTGGCTGCGGATTCGAGAGAATGAGCGATGTCGGCCAGAATCGAATAACAACGCTTCCTTGGAAGTGCCTCGGCCTCAGTCGGAATAATAAGGAGTCCGTTTTCTCCGAGATCGAGAAAATCGATCGCACCCTATCACGTCCATCTCGCATTATTGCCACCGGCTGTTTCCGACAACCCGCCTCCATCCTCCTTACGTGACGACGACTGAATGTGGCTACGCTTCACGGGGTGTTAGGGTCCTGTGCTCAGGGCCGAATTAAAGATTTTATAAACAAATGCCACTTTTATAAACGCATTAAGCTCTCTAAAATATTTTATATGCAATGCAATTTAATTTTAAGTAATTAATGATAATTTACGTTTTTATTTTTATACTTTTTGCATTGCTTATTAAGCTTTACGTCATTGTCTTTGATTTTCAACACAATTCCACTTTCAATATATTATATTCAAAATAAATAAATAATTTAATTGCTTCAATATTATGTCTACAGCAATATTTTAAATAAAAAATTTAATGAGAAATGGTTATTAGAAATGTTAGATCGCTAAGGAAATTTCTTAAGAAAATGTCTTGCGCGCGGATATAAATTATTTCTTTTCTTCGCGTTTTAATTCCGATTATTTATCTTCTTCAAAGATCTTTTTGCAGCTTAAGCGGTCTATTATTTTTCATTTTGTAGTAAGTGTTGTTGCAAATAAATAGAAAAGATGGATAACATAGACTGCAAAAAACAACATACATATAATTACAAGAGATTTTATGTGCTGCCTTTCTGAAATCACCAGATTTAAACGTTTCTTCGTCTTGAATGATTTTCGTTCCTTTCGAATTTGTAGAATTCTATTTAGACAATACGATCCAGCCCTGTAGATTGCCTAGTATATTTGCAAGACAGAGTTAAGGCGTTCGAGCAAATCGAAAGGGAAGGAAGAACGGCAGGTGGTGACCGGAATAACACACGCCGATAAAATTATTCTTCTCGCCGAGTTGGAAAAGTAATTTCGGGATTGTCTATTTTTGTTTTGTGGGGAAAGTGGAGACGTACAAAATTTCATTTGTCACTTCGGCGAGCAAGGGCGAACCAGAAAGCACGCAGTTCTTTCGTAACCGTGGATCTAAGCTCATAGCAGTGAATTGTATAAAAAAAAAAAGAAAAGACAAGAGAAGGAAGTAAGAAATAAAAGAGAAAGAGAGAACGAAAAGCAAGGGAGCCTCGATACTGCGGAGGCGGAGAGACTGGGCGAATTATCGTTCACGTAAATGGAATCATTGAAACCACGTGCGCGCTGTACGTTTCGCCGTTCATATATCATCTCCCGCAGTTTTCTTCCGCCCCGCGATGATCAATCGTGATTATTCGCGTAATATACGGGGCCCGAGCACGCCGTGCATTCGCGCCCCGTGATTTATTCTTCCGAGGTTTGCCTCGCGTAAAATAATCAGTCTAACCGCGTTTTCAAAAGAATTTGTAAACAGGCATTGACGCAACCCCGCGTTTCAGAGTCATCTCACGCATCTTAAGCGCTCGATATGAAATATCTGCCTTTGAGAGTCGATGGTGCATGCAGCAGGTTAATTTTCACTCGCATCTCTGATGCGCCCTGAAAAATTAATACGTTGCCTGACGCCAAACAGCTACGCTACCCCGTGCGAGCTCTTTCTCGACATTTAAGCTTCGCTCGTTCTTCGAGAAACGGCGCTCTCTTTCTCGACGCAGTATCTCTTCTGAGTCAAAGGGCAACATCTTAATTTCATCCTTTTAAGCGTAGCTTCAGTGATTGAAATTGCATCTCAGACGTGCCCACACCGTGCATAAATATTTATTCCATTAATCACTTAGGCACTCATTATACCTTAGACCGATTTTCAAACTGTTTTTAAAACATCACGCTGATAATTAGCTTTTCCCTTTGCGTAAATATTATAATGCGCCGGTCCTATCAGCTAAATCCATTAACCAGCTAAGCAAAATGTTAAAGATAATTACAGAATGTTCACAAAGGAATTCGCTAAGCGAGAAATTCGCGAATGATCTTGTATCCAAGATTTATCATACCTATGGATTAAAATGTAATTTAAATTGTTTTCATTCACAGAGTTCTCCCCTTAAACGCTTGCTAATTTAATGGAAATGGTGAGATGTCTTCTGAGACGTGAAATCACGGCCAAATTACGGAGACTTTGAATTACTTAAATCGTACGTTTAGCTATACCTTCTATTGCGATAATAGTGAGATACACACTATTCAATAGCACGTATAGCCTCCGCAAGTGCAATTCAATTTCTGCTAGTCTATTCGCGTGATAGCGATCGCGCTGGTCCCAATACGTGACCCAATATGTTCGCCGAAGCTTAGAACACCTCACTCGCTCATTGAGCTAGACCTATATACACGCAATCTGTCCATTTATTTGTTCTGCTTACACTTCTGAATCACCGTTGCTATTCCGTAAGTAATAACGCTTTCGGTTACATAAGCGAAACCGCAATGGCGATGAAAATCTAAAATTTGATGTATACATAATAAAGTCTACCTTAGACTTTATATATAATTCGTATGATTTCAGCAGAGAATTCTACTTGTAATTTTATATACTAGTATTTTGATATAGAAGCGGCATGTCTATTTCTCCAAGTTTATGCAACAAGAGAACAAATATAAATTTTTTTTCTTGAAAAAAAAAAAAGATTTTTCATTAAATTTATTTAACATTTCAAGAATTAAAAACGTAACAGACCTCTCTAATTGGAGTTAAAAAATAGAGGAATAAAAAAATAAAGGAAGTTTTAATTACAGTTACGTAACATTAATAATTAAAGAATTTCGCGCGAGAAATAGTTCTCCTCGTGCTTTCTGCAATTTTTTTATGTCAAGATAGGCGATGAAAATGAAAACAGAATGCGCCGTAAATTTGAGAATAGCAAATATTTATTTAACAATTATGACATAAGGCGCGTAGTGACCTGGGTTTACCGTCGTATATCACTTAGGTTTTCTTGATGCCTTCAGTGGTGCCCGTAACCGCCATACGTACCACCGTGATGGTTATTACCGCCGGAGTTGTGGACGTGAGCAAAAAATCCACCGTGTGGATCAGCGTGGTAGGTTACAGTCCTGGTATTACCGCCCGGTTCCTTGATGGTATACTCACCGACGACCTTTTTATCTGCAAATGAAAAACTACTCTTGCACTAATATGCGATGGATATTACAATGACCGCTCGTAAACGCGCATTAATTGTAGAAAATTAAACACATGGATGTGTCATCAATATTACTGTAGTGAACGTGCCGCATATTATGTTACGTCAATATAACTACCGTCGCAATGTTTAATTAAAATGGGGCGCACCGAAGCGTACCGCCGTGTAATTTGACCCCGTCATTTATAATCTTTAACCGCCGACGCGGCTATGCAAAAATAAAAAAAAAAACACGCGAGTGGCGAGGAAAAAATATTGTGTCGATAAGTTTAAACGCGCGGCTCTACCGTCCGGCTTATTGCGATTCAGAGTTGCGCTTTCAAATATCTCCCTGTCCCGGCGAAGATCCGCCAAACAAACTTTTATCGAAATTTTTCAGAAACTTTCGGTAACATTTAGACCACAGCATTTTCCACGCTGTTGCGCGAGTATCGTAAAAAATTCAACAACTCTTTGCATGATTACATAAATTTTAATAAGCTTGATGCTGAATAATTTACGAAAGTTCAATCCATCGTTAAAAAGCAACTGAGTTCAAATATAATATTGTAGTTAGTATATACATTAAACAATAACACTTACATCACTTTTAATGGAATAACAAATACAATACGCATGAAGAAATTGCAAATTCAGCATAAACATAACGCTGAAATAATTTTATCACAATTTAAACAATTAATTGCAGTTACTTTTAGCTTACAAATAATATTGCATTTACAATTATAATTCTGTTTTTAATGCAATATTTGCGAATATTTAATCGTCTGGAATTTTATATAAAATAAAAATTCAACTTACCATCTCGGTGTTCTTTCTGTCCATGGTAATCGCCAGTGTGATGATCCTCGACTCCATACGCGAACTCATACTTGGGATGCGCGACGTAGTCTATATGATGATGGCCGTGCTTATCGTGAACAACCACTTCGTGTCCAGGTCCTACGACTGGTCCATGAAAGTGCGCGAAACTGTGAGCGTGTCCTGCCAATCCACTTTGGATCGTTGCAAGGGCCAATACAGCCAATAACAGGACAAGCTGTCGACAAATTGTTACCATTTACATGTACTTTCGTACAAAGCACGGAATAAAGTTTAGGATTTTGCACTCAAAAGCATTTTTTCGATGATTGCAAGTGAGAGCTTTCTACTTTATGAGAGACTACTATTACGAAGGAGTTGTGATAAACGAGTTAATACGATTTAAAAAAATTATATTGGTTTAGAATTCAATAAAAAAATTGCAGTGAAATATAATACATAAAATATCAATATTACATATTAAAGACATAAAAAATCGAAAGATTCTATTGATAGTTTTATTGATAGATGAATAGTTAACAAAATAATAATTCTTTGTGTTTTTAGCGTTGATAGGAATTTATGTAAAAGATTTTATTTTATTATTTATAAAATAATATGCAATATTAAAAGAAAACAAATAAAGCTAGAAATATACACATTATGTTTGGATTGCAATAACAATTAATTATAAACATCAAACTTCAACAGATACAAACCTTTGTAACCATGCTTTCCATGTTCGCACTGATTCTTAAAATGCGAATGATACTTTTGTTGGTACTGATGAAAGTTTATATAGCGCGCAGCAACGTTCATTTTTGCTGGGAGAATTTCGCCACCGTTATTTAGCGGACGTATAGAATGGTCCCTGCGAATGACAAAAACACGACGTGAACCAATCGCTTTCCTATGCATAAGATTGGGCACTCCTGCGATGAAACGCCGCTATAGCGAATGCCACGCATGTGGATACCCGTCTCGTTGAAACAACAATCGATTTCGCTCTATCGATTGCGTTACGGAAGTTTTTTTTCCAAAAGTTTCGAACCAGTTGGCTTTTATTGACGATCGTAGCGGAGCATCGAAGCGAGCAGAAGCAATATTCGAATACGATAATGGACCAGTAGAAACGGCAAAAAAACTTTTTTCAATATACATATCAAGTCCCCTTATTTTTTTAAGAAATTTAAATTTTTGTTCCTACATGACAGTGGAATATATATTTTTACGTAGATGGGTTTACATAAATGATTTAAAGTTTTTGAAATAAATATTTATAAGATATGATATACTCAATAAAAGACTTGAAGATATTGAAAGTAGATAAATTAAATAACGACACAAATTTGCAACAAATTTATTTATTGTTTTAATAAAAATATTATCGTATAATCTTCAAAATGAAAAAGACAATAAGATCACATAAAGATGAAATATTTGCGATATTAAATGATTGATTAATATAATTTCAATAAATATTGATCCTTTATACAGTAAACTTTTATTTAAGAAAAAAAATCTCAACAGTTTGCTTTACTTTATTTTAATAATAATCTTCATATCAGAGAATAAATTATTAATAACATTTTTTTGGATAAATCATTGGCTAAATCATGATTTAAAAAATGAACGCATAGCAATTACTTTTCCACGATAATAATAGCAGTAATCGATAATTAAATCATTACGAGCGATTGCCATTAGTTTAATAGCCACTGTCGCCTTCCAGATCACAACGACTAGCTTCATTATCGGAAAATTTCACTCGCGCTGCGCGTAACAATAACCTATTTACGCTACAAATGCGTTACACGTGTAACGTGCACCGTGATGAAATTCAAGCACGTGATACGCTTGATATCAGAGATTTAACCTTCTCATCCGTAACTCCGTTGCCTCCGCGTCATCGGAAAGGTTAAGTAAACGCGCTTTACGCATATATCCGATGCACCAAAATAAAGTCGAGCTCTCCGATATCAGTGATTCGGATTGTGCGAGATAAAGGGAAACCGTTTCAATCATTAATTTGCACAAAAATCGACAGACTTGCTTACTTTATACATTTCATGCTTCAATTACTTTATACATTTCTGCAAAACGATTTGCAATTTAGCTAATTGCAGAAGCAGCTGCAAAACTTAAAGCGCAGCTTTTCTCACGAAAAGTCCCGATGAGACCGTATGCGCCGAGTAGATTTCAGACTCAGAAATAACTATCTCTGGAGCCTGAAAAAGAACAGTCTCGTGCAGTCAACTCCGTAATCCGTCCATTTGCTTTAGTAATAACCGTATCGACCCGAGCTAGATGCCGCTACGCGCATTCGTATTATACATGGACGAGCACATAGCATTGCATTAATGATATCTGGCTTGCGTTCCCTTCGCACATAACTTAATCCAATTTGTTACTCACTCCGCTGACGTTCATGCTGATCTTGATCGATCGGGCAGCAAACGGAGGACGACAATTACCGACAATTACGTTTAATAAAGCGAGAAAGCAAAACAAGTTTAGGCACACTTAGTTGCTCGGATTCAAAACAATATCATAGTTTACTGTACAACAAATTACTCATCGTAGATGTATTGAATTATGATGACAAAAGCGAAAAGTTAATTTTGCATTAGTCTTTTAATATTTTTAATATTTTTTTTTGTATTATTTCACTTTTAAAAAGGCGTGTTAAATCGATGCTCGAAAGTCTCGAAGTATTGTTGCCTCTTTTCCGCGATGCTGATTGGTTTTCTCGCTTGATTCACTTTGTATTGCGAGAGTAACCTGCAATAAGACATGAAAATTATTTGCTAATTTTTTGTTTTTGAAAATAATTTTTTTACTTTACTTTTTAAAAAGTTACTTAATATTGAGCTATCTCGTCCACCGCTAGTACTTAAAAAAAAGCACACAAATTAATTCTTCTTTGTTTCCTTCGATCGAAGCGAGGGATCAAGAGCCTTAACTTATATTACCAATTAACAGCGTATACTAATATAACAAGGATCTTGTAGCAGATTAGTGATCGCATAACAGTAAGAGGCCACAAGCAATATGTTTGGCATTACTATGGCTTTGTACGAGACAGTGAGTTATCGGATACGGAGATATCCATCCGCTGTCAAGGGCGAGAAATGACGGTGCACTCGAGAAATGGCGTGCGCGAAACACGTGGATAGTTCTAAATTAAAAAACAGATACAATCCTCTTGTATTTTCCTCATTGAGAAATCACGCGAACTTGACATTACGCTTATGCACGCGTGACAATCTCGGCAATCACAAACAGCATCTTCCGTCGACGCGTTGCCTCACACAAGCAGCATAATCGACATGTGGGTACGCGGGATTATCTAAGCTAACTATCAGTCTCATACGCAGATTAACGTCTCCAAGACAGATTACGTTGTATCTGATCTTGCCTACGTGACCTTATCAATCTGTTGAAATGTACTGTCATTTTCCCTTATCTACACGTTCTCTTTATGATGGCATTTACCTTCTCTGTGGGATTTAACCGGATGAAATGGCACGTTTAATACTCCAAAATACATTCTTAATATATTTTATATACTTTGACAAAATAGTAAAAATCATATTTCCATCAGAATCATGCATTTTTTAAAAATTTGATAATTTTATGGATAAATTATTTTTTGTATACTTTGGTATACAAAATTAATTAATTCTCTCTTCTTGCTTTGTGCGTTTTAAAGGTTGAGAATGTATATGCATAACGTAACAACCGCCCGAAGGGCAACATATGGACAAAGATATATATGACGGGAGCGTGAACTGTGTCATTAACATGCTTCATTCTAGCGAAGGTTCAAAGAGAATACAGAGGCATGGTAAAGACCTCGTGGTTCTTACTCAAACTGCTGCGCTTGATGAGCAACCGCGACATTCAATTTAAAATCATACCATCCTTGGACGATGCAGCGAGCACTAGAGGAACATCAATTATGCTAATAAGTCTTCACCTGATTGTCCCGATCTTCGATGCGGCAATCTCGAGCGAGTTTGGCTCGAAAGATACCATAGCGTGTATTATAAAATTGGATGTGACGAGTAGTAGTGATTCAGCATGCACTCAAATTATATATGTAAAATTATATAATATTCCACATATAATATTTACATTGAAATCTCTATTCTTTTTAAGAACAATCTTGCATGCAATATACAACATTCATATGTCTGACGTTACAAAGTGTTTGCATTTATAATAAATTTTTACAACTGGAAGGAATGAAAAGAAGAGATTTAACCGTTCATAATGTTATACTTGTCTTTTATTTACATTGATGATAGCAATAATAATCCAACTGGTTATTAGTTGGAACTAAGGGCAAGGATTATAAGCCTGAAAATGTTGCGAAATGTGAAACCCTGGCTGCTCGCTCCGGGAAATTCAACGTTTCTATCTCAGCGCCGGCCCATCTCTATATACAGCTGTAGTCTCCGCTAAGAGAACTTAATAGAAATTGTCGAAGCGTTTGCGCAATGCGATTATCCGCGTTAGAAACCAGCGAGATTGGCAACGAAATTGGCGACGAAATTGGCAACAAAATTGGCAGAACCCGGGTGAGTAACACAATGGTCGGACCGATCTCCTTATAAAATGACCAATCCCGATTGCCATGATGTTCAACAA
The DNA here is from genome assembly GCA_021460005.1 of Tetramorium alpestre. Taxonomy (NCBI): domain Eukaryota; kingdom Metazoa; phylum Arthropoda; class Insecta; order Hymenoptera; family Formicidae; genus Tetramorium; species Tetramorium alpestre. The sequence continues at coordinate 436,849 of JAJVSH010000004.1, forward strand.
GAGGGCATGAAATTTCGCCTTTTTCGCTCTTTTCGCCCTCGCCACGTCACATTGTTTTCCCCTGTCGTGGTGAATTTTGCGTTTCCTTCGCTTCTTGACGGCCCCGGATCGCCACCACGGTCGGTTCGTCGCGCGCCTTGCTGACTCGAGAGGTCGAGGATATGCGGGAACGTGATTGGATAAAAACATGTTGCGGCGTGCTGATGAGAGAGATCGGCCAACTCGTTGCATTCAGTCAGCAGAAACCGAGCAAGCAGCCTGGCTCGTTTGGATGAAACGAGATCACGCGATTGCGGTAAAACCAGGAATGAATTTCAAAGGAGATTCCACTTCGGAAATTAAGAAGTGGAACCTGACATTTCTGACATTGATACGATCTTGATACTAAAATTACATTATTATATTGTGTATTCTGTTAGTTTCATATTTTTCTAATTTTATGAATTTAAACTTTGTTTTCCTTTTTATTAAAAGTATTGATAATATACAGCGTTTATTAAAAAGTATGAAGAATTTTAATTAAATTTTAAAAATATTTATATACAATAATTAATACAAATTAGTATTCATGCAATAACATTTTTTTATTGATACGTGCAATTCCATTTGTAATAAAGAGGTAAAATATTTAACAATTATTTCAACAACAAATATAATTCACAAAACTTAAAAATAAGCGTTTAACAATATATTGGCTACGATCGCGTTTGTACAGAATGCAGGCTCGCTTACAACGCCATCCTCGTTAGTCACCCTTAGTTTTTTCATTAATCATTTTATCGATATTTATAATATCTTTCAACTATAGATATTTATGATCACCATATGTGCCACCTGAATGATCATTTCCACCGTAGTTATGAACTTCGGCATAAAATCCACCGTGAGGATCAGCATGATATTTCACACTCCTGACATTGCCACCAGGTTCATGGATGTGATATTCGCCCTCTACGTGTTTGCCTGTGATTCACACCATAAACGAGATAATTAATATTTACATATTTGATTTGAATTAATTTTGTCTAATAAGAGTAGCTTCTAGCATCCATTTTGTTGATTACTTGCTTTTAGAGAATTAAAAGTATAATATTGTAGACATATTTGAATATTTTAAAATATATAAAGTCATATAGAAAAATTAATAAGATTTTTTAAATTAAAAATGTCTAAATAATTTGTTTGTGATAACAAGAAAATTTGTTCTGCATTTATTTATGATGCTTTCTGTGACATTTATCGAAGTAATATAATATTATTTATATGTACAAAGAGCGGAGGTAAATATATAGAATTTCAACTGAATGAAGATATAATAGAAACTTGTGTAACTCTCTATATGTTCCAATTAAATTCGCGTTTACGCAGGCAGTCTACGTTTCCTAGGTAGATGCACCGTATCGGAACAGCAATGCCGTAAGCTGCGTGCATTTCATTCGCCGGCTTTGCGAGAGAGCTTTCCAACGAATGCGTAATAAACTCCTATGCCCTCTCTCATATCAGTCACAATTAAATTTAATAGGTGCACGCCAAATACGAACGAGCGCGAAGGAGTTCTCGCATTTTTGCGAAAAGTGACGGATGTATCAACGAACCGCAACACATCGGGGTAAGAAACGAACTCGGTCTTTCCTAGGTTCTAATTAAGAGCAGGGCTAGATATCCAATTACTTCGAGATTCTAATTAAGAGCACGAGATCGAATTGCATTTCACTACCTCTCTGGCTCTGGATCAGTATTGTGCGATACATCTAGGGTTGCTATGTCGATACTTTGACAACAAGAGTAATTCATGCTGTATATATATGTGATACTAAAGAGAAAGAATATCAATTTTCAAATTGACATTCTTAATTCAGTCATTTTTGGCAAGCCATTTTTTAAATACAGAGATATTCAGGAATCGTCATTGATATCAACATTAAAAATATCAGAAATATTACAGTTTTTATGTGGGCATTATTAGTAATTATTGACAGCAGTCATAAAAGAATTATTTTTATATCTAAAAAGAAAAAAAAGGTTCTCTCGTGCAGCGTACCGGGATAGTGATATTAATGAAATATAAAGTAATATAATATAAAAAAATATAGATTTAAAAACTTTAGATAGAAAATATCGAGAGTATTCTTCTCACCGTCACGGTGTTCTTTCTGCCCATGATGGTCTTTAGTATGATGATCATCCACACCGTAGGAATATTTGTACTTAGGATGAGCTTTGTAGTCGTGATGATGGTGCCCATGCTTATCTTTCCAAGCTATCTCCTCGTGATGGCCTACCACTGGTCCAAAAAAATGATGATACGAGTATGCGTGATCATGACCGCCATGTCCGTTGCGATCTATATTCCCGATTTGTTCCTCGTCGTTTTCTTTACTCTCTCCATCTTCTTCCACTATCGATTTCATATAAAACTATTATATTCTTAAATGTCTTGAATAATCGATGCAAATATCCCAATTTGCATCGATTTAAGCAAAATTTAAGACGCAGTTTTAAGATGATTTCGCGCGCGGATCGATATACCTTTCACCAATGCGCGTAATTGCCTCCTCGAGTGACCAATTTCATGAATTAAACGGGAGACACTCACCCACCGCATTTTCCTCGTACATCCTGGGGAAGCTCTTAACAACGACAGCGACGAAGACGACGCAGACAATCAATTCCTGCAAAGCGAGGAGGGACATTCGAGCGTCGTGTAAGCGGCCGACAACGCCGCCCGTGAAGTACTGTTCGCTGTTAAAGGTAAATTGGTGGCCGCGAATAATTGGAAAAGTTAATCTCTTAAATCTAATCGAGAAAGAGAGAAGGAAAGGGAGTGAAAAAGAGAGGAAGGAACCGCGCGCGCAGGAAGCAAAATTCATTTTCATCGCGCCGTGGTGTGTGGTGGCGTGTAGTAGAAAATTACCGAAAAAAGTCTCGCCATTATTCTTCCGTTCCGAATATGTGCGCCAGAACGGACTTACCGAGACGCTTTTACCGCCCACATAAAGACCTCCGAAACACTCCGCGTTCGCTACTTTACGGTCACGACTACGTGATACTTTGTTCAGCGCGACCTGGGCTGCGGCGATTCGTTTTATGGAAGCTACGGCAATCCGCCGTACGGATCGATGAAACGGATCGGCGAAACTTGAAATTGGATCGATCGTTCTGAGTTTGAGGTCGGGACCGCGTCTTCGCCCGCGGCTAGGTAAAAGTGCTGAGCCCTTCGTGTTATTCTTCACGTTATACGTTGTAGTTCTTTGCCCTGGCGGATCATGAAAGGTTAATATCCGTCCACTTCCCACAAATTGGATATCAAAGAGAAAGAGAGAGAGAGAGAGAGAGAGAGAGAGACAAAGGGGGGAGGGAAAGTGGGCTTTGGACTCTTTCGTGATAAAATGCGCCGTTCAGGAAATTTCCAGCTGCACTTGAAGTAAGTAGTTTTATTAAAATCTTTTAGAATGGAATATCTTTTTTTCGGAGTTTTTTTACATTTATAATATTGCTTTAAATTGTAATATATTAATTTTCAACTGATCGTATCTCTCGCTTTTAACCTGATACGATTAATACTTTTTTCAATACTTAACTCGTAAAATAAAAAGGAAAGAAACATTATATGCATAAGCTAGAACGAAAGATCAATAATCTTTGTTATAAGACTTTATTAGGGTGTTTTATAAAGATGAATAGTATTATGCAGCCTTTTTTCACTAAAGCGACTATTATATAACGATACCTTTCTGAGTTTCTATTGGACGATATATTTTAAGTTAAGAAAAAATTGTTACACGCCATGCAAAGACAAGGACACTGAGAACTTTAATTAAAAATATCCCGTTTCCTTAATTACTGCAAAGTATTTTGTAGCATAATTTTAAAATGCTTTTAGAAAATGTGAAAGAAGCTACTTATATTATTTAGAGTTAGTAATTGCTCGATTAACATTAACATTATTATATTTCCTACCATTTCAATTAATGCAGTGCTATAATTATCACTTGCAAAATTTTAATGTAATTACTATTTAAAAGTTTGAATTTATAATGCAATCGAGATTTTAATACAGTATGATATTTGTAACGGCAAAATATCATATTTCCGTTTAATCGTTATATAATCGTTGCATAACGGTTGCGCATTACGGATGTATGTGTGAACTAAAAATTACTCAGCGCCCGGCAACTCGCTCGCATTGTAACGCTTTCCACGCTAATACTTTCCGGGATGCGCAATTATTCCGACGTCAGCGGCGTAACGCGCTCACAAAAGATGCAACACCTTCCACAATTTTGTTCGCAAGAATACGTAATTATAAGCGACGTGTGCATGCCTTCGTCCGACTTGCTACAACGCGAATTTCCGTTCCACCAAAGCGCGCACCCCAGTAATATTCTCCGCTATACTGCCTACGGCCCGCGGCGTATCAACTTACGATATCGAATGGCACGTTATCGACTTTAGTTTACCTTCACAAAGGCCATGTTTCTTCCTTTACGAAAATCGCCAATGGACTAGCTCCAGAACGAAAGGCACGAGATCGTTTTATAGCAGCGGCCACCCTCGGACAAGCAAAAACGGTCCCTTTTAACCATTAATTCGTTTGTCGTACCCCGCGGTTGGTCCCCGATACCGCACAGTAAGAGGTGTGACCAGCCGGGTCGTAGAAATGATAATAATTCTTTGAAATAACGACCATGGTACGACCCCGATCTTCGTCACTGCCAGACACGAATTGGCGTCGCGATTTTATGACCGGGGAGGCAATGGCTTGGAAATAATAAATGTAATATGTACTAATTTTAACATGTTGTTTCTGCTCAATATTTTCTATGAATACTCGAAAATAAATAGGAGAGATATAAATTTAAAGGTAACACACATTTTTTAGAATTTTCATGAAATATGAAAAAAGCAGATGTACATTTAAAAGAAGTCGGTTCTATTAAATATTACAAGATTTTTAATGATTGAATAAAATGTTGAAATTACGAAATCTTTCATTGTTATAATATTACTCGGATAGAATTGGATATCAGCATTATAATTAAATCAGGCTTTATTTTCTTTCTCTCACCCTCTTTTGCTTTCCGTCTGGAAAGCGTCGTTATGCCATCGTGTGATGATATTGATGGAATTATGAACAATGAGATTGTATGTCAAATATTCCCTGTAATGTAATAATTAATAACAATATCTTTTGTCAAAGCAATGAGTTTCAAGTATGATTATTCACGAGTTTGTCGATGATTTCTGATTGAAGGCTAATTATTTTCTCTCTCGCGAATTTGAGAAATAACATCTGTGACAAAGGATAAGTTTTGAAATGTGAAGGCAGTAATAAAAGATATGATATCTGGACATTAATTTCTGAAGTATCATTATATAATGCAAATTAATTAAAATATAAAATATTCATTTAATTAATATATTAACAAATATGTGTATAGACTAATATTAATTAAAATAATAATAATCTACTAAATAATAATAATAATAATCGATTGAAAAATCTTTAAATTATAGAAGAATCATATTAAACTTAGAATCGCACATTGTATAGTATTTAATTAATATTTATTTTACTAAAGCGCATATTTAATTTTAAATTAAATATAAAGAAGGATTTAATATTTTTTTTGTATATATGCTAGTTATAATATATTTATTCATTTTAGAAATATATGTTTCATTTTATATAAAAGTTTCAAGTATACTAATGGTTGTTAGATATATTTCTTCGTACACTTTCTGAAACATGCAGTTGTGGCCTCGACATCTTGTGAAATTATTGCTCGTCACGTGCCAATTGCCGAAATAGTCAATCAACATTTTTCATCCGTGTTGCTGTAGAGATAATGCAATCGCGGTTGCAATGGAGATTTTTGCTCACTCTCTTATTGGGGACACGGAGAAAGCGCGCGCGGATTTTTCGATTATCCGGCTCGTTCTTACGCTGCGCAATTTTCCTGTGGCATCACTTCGCTCGACTCTGTGGCAAAACTGAGAGGCGAGCAGTCAGATCAGTTAATTTCCAGTGTGATAGTCGCGACAGTAGGAATAACAAGCAATATTACTTACGTCCTATGCATATGCATTACGCGCGCCGCGCGTTAATCTTACTTCGAGATTTTATTATTTGCATTGTGCATTAAGCAACATACAAATTAATTATTCACGGTGAAGTCGGTTATAGAGCTCGTAATGAGAACCGTCACCGACGCGAAAGATAATATGCAGCTTATATTATACTACTAGATGTATATCGTTGACGGAATAATGGAGGAACAAATTACTTGACTTTTGTTAATACTTTGTTCGGAAATGACACATAATTGCCATTTAATGAAGTGTATATAATTAAATTCTCATGTTTGCCAGCTGTACTATCAAGCCTTTCTTGTTAAACTTTTCTTGTTGAAAGTGGATTTTATATTAAAAACACATGTTTTTATGTTAAATCAATTATTTGTATATTACAAATAGGACAAAACAAATTAGAAATACCGTCACAAGAGCCTTTTTCTTATTTCCATATTATTTTATACATACTCTCTTCGACAAATAATACATACAAAACTATTATTAATGTTACACGTAATAGAGAATATATTGCACACAATTTATTTTTCATTTTAATTTAATAAAATAACATTTGTATATATGTCTATTATTTTTATAATAATAGATTTATTGATAAAAATTTTATTTTATATTTTAATCATGCTTTATAAATACAAATAACTTTCATGAAGGATTGATCTACAATAATTATATAGAATAATTTACGAAGGGGAGAACAAGACGTCCAAATAACTTATGGATTTGAAAAAAAATATTAAACACTTTTCTACAATCTCAATTATAGAGGCGTATAAGAAAAAATATTAATCTTCAATTATTAAATAAATAATAAAAGTTTATTTAAAAGCAACTTATTGAAAATTCCGTTTGAAAATACTCCAAAAATAATAATCATAAAGAAAAAAAATTATTTTATCATATACTGGCTTTTTAAACTTATGCAAAGTACATATTTAAAATTCTTGTTGTATGTTTTCAAATCTACGAAAATTATTCAGACATTTTATGTATTATGGATCTGATATTTACACATGCGCAAATGTAGAAAACTCTTAACTTCGCATACATGTCCACCGGAACCTTTCAAGTAAAACACATTTTCCATTTCAACCTCTTGAAATATAATTTCATAGAACCACAATATAACCAAATATTTAAACATCGCAGTGGATAAATCCACTGGATTCAATGTGCAATTTTAAAATATATAAATATACTAGACTGCGATAGTTACTTCGGAAGCAATCTTATTTTTATAATGTAGATAGCATTAGAATAATTTTATTTTCGAAAGAAAAAAAGAAATGGAAAACGCGCTTATTAAGAGTAAGAGTTATCAGGAATTTAATCTAGCACCGATGAAAATCAAATTATCAGCTGTTTTATCAAATAATCTCCTCGAATGATGTCGAGACCTAACAGCATGTACGATACAAAAATAGATAAAGGTGAATAAAAGCAAAAATTCATAATTGATACCGCTCGGGACAAGCGCATGAAAAAATGACATCATTCACACGCAGGAAATGTCGCCTATCACGAGAGCGTGAAAGAAATCCCGCATGTAACGCTTTAGGGCACGCGGAATGACATGTCAGCGCAAATGATACTGCGGCGAACATGCGTGTACCATTATATTCCACGTTCCATTGTTCCCGTATACTCTACTGGGTATCGCATCAACTCGAGGAGCCCGACGATATTATTACGTCTCGCGATCTTTCGGTCCGTTTACGCGACGTGGACGGGATTATCGACAGAAGAGCCTCGGCTTGATGGACATATCGTAAACGCTTAGAGGACACGACGTCGTAATCGCAGGAATCAGAGCGTTCTGTACAGAATGAATCGATAGCGGAGCGGTCCACGTCCCTTCTGAGGCTGTTACGCCAGACTCCACGTCAACCCTGCAAATAATTGAGCACTGTTCATAGCAATTAAGTCCATCATAAGCCGCCATGCATTGATAAAGAGAATGGATGTTAACGGACTGATAAAGAGGACGGAAAGAAATACGGAAAGGGGACGGAAAGATAAGATATATATACGAATGAATTTTAAAGACTTTAAAATATTGATGTCTTCTCTCTCTTTCTCTCTTAATACAATGATCTAATTTAATTATTTAAATAATTCAATTCCGTAGATGAAATTATATCTTTCTTTACTCGTCAAAACTAGATTAGTAACAGAAAATGATATATCCTTTGTCATTCTCTCCTGATATGCTTCTAAAAGTAAGTGATCGAAGAGCAATGGTTCTGGAAATACGAAATAATGGCCCAATTTCTTAAATTGAAATTAATGTCATTAACGAGAGAATTATGTGCGCGGAAGAGAAAAGAGGGAGGAGAACATATTTGAAAGAGAGCGAAGATGTGAAGCAGTTCGCAAAATTTTCGGGCGCGATGCCTGCAGCCGACTTAACATCTTTGTGTTGGCCCGCGGAAACAAGGCATCGTAAACTGATAGTTGGATAGCGTCTTACGTCTTGAGAACGGGCGATGCATAAAGAACGAGGGGATTCACGGGCGGCGGTTTGAGAAGCACGACGTCGACGCCCGATGAATGTAATTCGCTTTTTAACGCCTCCGCGGCACCTTCCACGGCTCTTCGGGACGCGCTGAACGCCACCAGTCCAGAGCCCAACTTGCCGCCGTAGCTCGTCTCGGAGTCACCCAAAAGAACGATGCGACCTTAGGAACAGAACATTTTCAGTAAGCCGCTTAAAGAATGAATATGGTTTTGCTATTAGTGAAGAGTAGAGTCTTGCCGCTGCGTCAGGTGCTCTATACCGTGCCATTGTGCATCGCTGCAGCTTTCAAAGGAACAATTCACTTCCTCAAGAAGCGAGCAAATTTCTCATTAATTTTGCCTGACGGAGAAATCTTGACTCAATTATTTTTGTAATAAAAAATTTGTTATTACATCGATTAAAAAGTTTCGGTATTTTGTTATTGTAATTTATGACAAAATTTTTGCCTCGCTTAAAAAGTAATTATCCTTTTTGAGGCGAGATAAAAAGAAATGTTAGTTTTTTACACAGCGGTAGACAATAGTTTCTTAATATTTCAACAAGTATGCTCAACAAACCTCTCTTGATACGCAAAAGAGGGATGAATACTCTGGCTGTTCTCAGCGGGGCAACCAAGTTATGGCGCAACATAGACTCCCACATTGAGCTGGTTTGTTTTTCTATGACACCTGGTAAAACCAAACCGCCCGTGTGCACGACTGCCCAGAGACCTGTAATTAAATAAAGTTGAGCGCTTTAGCGTACTTAAAGCGATCGTCTTTCCGAGTGGCGGCGGAACCGGGGCAGATGGAAGTTTATTTCGTCGAACTTCGCTCGCGCTGATGAGAACATTATATACAACGAGCGGAAGGCAATCACGAGTAAATACGGCGCAAGATGGCTGTAATTACGGTCCCCGGTGATATTGAGCATTTGAAATTGCATTTCCAATCGGAAGTATGACTTAGAAAACGCAAAGTGCACCTCCATCCGCTAGTCGTGCTAACTAAACAAATATATTCGGCATTTCCATCTCATTTTTCGCGATGAAAAACATTCGCCTGACAGTTCGCGGGTGTAACGGATAGCAAAAATCTGCGAATATGACGTTTGTGCTTATTTATTCTACGCGATGAAGGTATGTTATTTCCTCGTGTTTTCCCATTACGCAAACTTCCATTATGTGCGCAAGATATATTGCACGACAAATCTATGCGAATGCAAATACTTGTCTCGTAAAAATCTTGTTGGAATCATCGCGAGAGGAAGTTGAAAGTGCATTAAAGTTTTGAATGATTTATTCGAGTGTTTTACTTTCCTCTATTTTAAACAATTCTCGTAAAAATTGTGATATTTAATTCATATACTTTTCATACACGTAATGATTCTATCAACATCTATCCCATCGTCGATAAAGCCTCCGGGGCGCTTTATCGAACCTAACAAGTTGGCTGAATTATTATGAAAACGGGCACTGATTCTATATCTAGAATATTATTTGTTCAATACCAAATTTCATTAAATTACTACGAGATGAATTACTCTGAGTTCATTGGTGCTTCTAGCGGAGATAACTAATAATAGAACTAACGAAGCCGCATATAAAAGTGAAATTGAATATGTAGAAACTTTCAACTTATTTATAGTTGAATAAACATTGGCGTTATTCGAGAATATGTAACAACTGACGCTCGTTACAATCTGTATGAAAAGTTATTTCTTGTTTACACTTAGTTATCACAATTAATGCAGTTAATTAAAATTAAATGTGTACGCTATGCGATACTAAAGTATTTGTTAAGTAATAATTATGAGAAGTTTTTAAATGTTACAAATTAAAAGAATTACAGATTCGATATTTTTTAGTGCAATTATGTGACTAATAAAATAAAAATTTAATTTGTATATAGAAATAATCAGATTTTCTACTAGTTATTTCTTGCATTATAATTAGTGATAAATTTATGTGCACTATTAAATCAATGTAAACACATATTTTCACGCAATCTATAAATTACAAAAAGAAGAAAAACTTTATGAAAACAAATAAATTATTTCTTGTTTCAATATTGCATTTTTCATCTTTATACTAGCGGAACTCTATTAAATTTCATAATTAAGCATTTTAGATGAAAGAGTAGAAATTAATATTCGACAATGACTTTAATACTGAAGCCAGAGTGGTTTTAACAGGTCAGTACCGTAACGTCTCAAGGAAGTAATTATAAATTTAATCAAAACACAAAGAGGTAGGGAAAGCATAGCCGTTAAAAGCATTATTTACATGTACGACGCACTTTCTACATAGATTACATGTAAAGATATCATTTATGTAATCTATACATGGTGTAACATTAACTAATACTTTTTTACATGAAAGTGCAATTAAAGTTTTTTGAATATGTGATATTGAAAAGACTTTCGCCCACTCAGAAATTCTCTTTCTAATCTATCGCGTGAACACGGGTATAGTGCCCAGTTTCTTCAGTACCGACAATAATTCATTCCGAGAAATGAAGCGCAAATAAAAAATTCGCGTACTGATTTTGAAAGATTTGAATATTACTTGACAGCTTCTATTTTCTCTAATCATATGTGATAATGCTATTAAACCGAAAGTGTGAAAAGCTTGTTTCTCTTTCTCTCTTTGTCTCTTTCTCGCTTTCTATGTATATATTAAATTGTATTTTTTAAACACTTACTGATTAGAGAAAGCTAATTACTTTTATTAATATCTTGATTTTATACATTGATATTTATTTTTTAGTTAAGGCTTCTCTCAGATTAGTTACTTCTAACTTTCTATTTACTTTAAAGTCAGTATTGCGGTCATCTCTCGGCTGGCTCGATTCAACGGTTAACCAAAGAAACCGGGCTAAATGAATAAAACATCTTGCCATCCTCGCCGGCCGGAAGTTTTGCCCTGACGGCATCCAAACAAGCGCGTAAACTGTCCTCCCTCGTCGGATCCAGTTCCAATGGCACAATTTGACCGCGAGCACGTGTAGCTTCCGGTTGCTGCGGACCACCGTCGCTCGCACCGTCAGGCTCGTCCTCTTTCTGCCGCTCTAGTTCAACCGCCTTCAAGATTTTGACCGACGGTGAGCCACCGATTGGGTCCAGCAGACCCGCGAACACCTGTCGCAGAGGAAACATGACACGTTATACATTATGTTTTGAAAGACCACCGCTGCCGCAACCCCACATTCCATGTGCCACTCCGTTACACACTATATTGGCACCGCTCGATACCGCGATATGCTTTGACGTTGATAGGTCATGTTAAATGACACATAGGCTCGATTGTGACTAATGAACCGGATCTTAAATAATAAAAGACGAAAAACTTGAAATTCTATCTCTACGTATCTCCAATTGCAAAAAGAGATTTTGTAATGTTTCATTATTGTAAGATTTCAACTATTACTAAATATCATTTTAATTGATTAAATTCAATTCACATATTTTATTGTAACGTAACGTAAATATCTTTTACATCGAAAAATTAAATTATTGCATAAAATAATTTTTCTTCCTTGACATTTGCCTAATTTGAATTTTTATTTAGCAATATTAATATTGACATCAGTCATTAAACGTACTATGCTTATTTTGTGTATTGTCAAAAAACTTTGGCTTTGAAAAGATCTCATGCTAAATTTTTAAGTATTTTTCCATATTTGTCAAATTTTGCAAATTATTAATTGCTATGATCAATTAAAGCGTTTAAAGGTATTTGTGTAAATCGCTAGCGGTTCTTTGACGCATGCAGCTCTTGATGCGCAAAAGGTAATAGGTAATCCAAAGCGCGAATTTCAGAATACATACATGGAACAATCAAACCGCAATTGGAATCCATACGTAAATGACCTATATCAATTTGCCTTTGTACTACATGAAAATTCCGCCATTTAGTTCAATTAAAGTACTTAGGAAACATGTAAATGACGTAAGCTGATTGACTGCAAATCGCTAATTAACGAACTGAGATTTCAACGTTGAATACTGATCTAAATGTCGAAAAGTGTGGCGCAGTATTAGATGACAAAGAGAACTTGATCGGAGAATTTTAGAGAAACGATTAGGTATGTTAAATTATTACGACTTTCCAAGTATTACGAATGGTTACGAGAGGGATGAAATTATTATCGCGTCGATTAGGGGGATCTTCTGGAGAAGTAATAAATATAAGATTCGGACCTTTGACGAGGAGACTCGTGCAACGTGGAGAACGCTCTTGCCGCAAGTTATTATCCGGATAAAATCTGACTTTGCCAAGTATCTATCTTTCAGTGGCAATCTTTGGCGAAGTGACTCTTGAGTGGTGACACGATATACTCAGCGGACCGGCGGATACGTGAATACCTGTCGAGAAACTGTCGGCAGGACTGATTTAAGGGCTCACCGATGTTCCGCTCCCTTGACATGAGGAAACTAATTTGGAGCCCGGACTCCGACAATCTGAAATATGTTGCACGCTCGAAGGGATAATGGGGATTCTGACGTAAGGCTGCGGGATATTGCGTTTCAACGGTTGTCGTCGCGTTGCACGGTATACCGCTCAACTTTAGTCGTTTAGATCCGCGAAACCGCGGAAAGAGTGGACGTGCAAGGGATCCGGTTTAAGCTGGCGCGCGGCGGGCCCAAAACTAACTGACAGTTGTTCACGAAGCTACTCCATCCCGCACAATAAAAAAAAAAGTGAAGATGACAAATATAAATGCTTTTCTCGGAATATACACGCCACCCGTTTCCCGCTACAAATTCAGAGATTTATGCAATTACAGCGCTGACTAGGAGATAGTCCAAGTAATCGCTTTGACCCAATTCTCCGACGCGAATCACGTATCGCAAGAAACGGAGAAACGAGTCATACTTGACGCCGCGGTAACGCAAGACTCGGTCGGCATTGAGCTTATGCGCGTTTCCGATAATCGTCGGCGTGCAAAATTTAGTTCAGCGCAATTCCCACGCAATAAAGCGACGAGCCGTTACTTGGCGCAACCTTCGGCATTCATAGTGCGGCTCTCAATTTTGAATATACATCGAGCTGCAGAGAGAATATCGGCGGCTGGCAGCGTAACGGGGGCGAACGTACGGTGAAGTTTATGCCGCCGTTAATTTATGGCGGAACATGCATACCCCTCGCGACCGTTATTACCTTGTAGCCGGCTTCGTAGAGTGCAAGGGCGATCTGCAAGCCTACGCATGTATCACAGCTGGTAACGAGTACGTGACGTTTGTTACGCGACTCGTATTCGTCGGCGGCATTCCTGGACTGTCGCATCAGGTAAGCCAGCAGGGCTGCGACTATCGAACACAGAGCCAATATCTGCAGGGCCAAAATGGCCCCGGTTTCGACATCCATTGTGACAGATTGACGCGACGGAACTCTGCAAGAATAAAAGAAACGTTAATCTTGTAGAATAACGAATTTTTTATTCAGAAAATCAACAAAACTTTGAAATATTCAACGTATAGATTGTTGCGCTTTATATTTCTCCTTAACACGTATGAAATTCATATATAAAGATAATTATATTATATTTTTGTAAAAATGTTTAATATACCTATAATTATTATATGTTTTTAATGATATTATATATTGTAGTTTATGAAAACTATTTTCGATAAATTCAGATTTGATCCAACTTTAATAATTTAAATTATTAGAATATGAAATTATTAGAATATTTTAATATTTTAAATTATCAGGCTACAATTATGGTCACTCAGAGAATTAATAAATATTCTCTATTAAATTAAAAATTTTTCATTTACATTATAAAACAGAAAATATTGTATATTTTTAAATAGAGTTAAAGTCAATGTAAAAACCAGTATTTTCAGTGATTTTTTGCTAAAAATAGTCTGAAAACTGTAAGAAAAATTCCGCAAGAGTTTAAATATAGAAACACTCGAAACGACTCATGAAAAATTGAGTTTTTGTTTTAACAAGTAAAGGCTCTTTCAATGGACAGAAGAGTTCGAGAATTGGTTCTCTCGGTGAAAAGTGAACGGCGGGGGCGGGGTCGCTTTTGCCAGGGGAGAATCACTTGCCTTTCTCTAAACCGTATCTGGTTACTACGTATCTCGGTTACTACGTACTAGCTCGACTACTGATTTTCCGCGATCGTCGCGGAATTGCATACTGAAGAGGAAACTCTTCCCTTCGAAGCCGCGATAGAGACGCGCGACGGAAATTTCAACGATCGCTGAAAATCGCGCGCGTGTTCGTTCTCCTCGCTCGGCTGACTTCCTAATAGCGGCGGAACCGTGTACCGCTAATGTGCCGAATCGATTAAACTCACCACGCCCGTATTTCACCGGTCGTACGGAGAGACATTTCTCCGACGGTGCGAAATGTTTCTTCGCGAGGCGTAGGTACGCTTTCTCGCCGATCGGTATATTTATAACGGCGGCACCGCGAGCATCCACAGTGACTCGATTACCATGAATCGAAGGATTAATGTCGGGCGAATAATGTAATGTCGAGGGGACGAATTTAATCAATCGTCGAGCTCGGGAGACAAGACGCCTATACGATGCGTAGTTCGTATACGAATTTCTCTCGGAGAACGAGATATTTTCTCTTTCACCGTCTCCTCCTGTTCTTCCCTCTTTCTCTCTCGGTATGTAAATGTCAGCTTGTACACGCGGCATGGTGGATGCATTCCTCGAAGAGCATTGTCCGATGCATATCAGACATAAATATATGTATACGCTAAAAGAGATACGCCGGGACGTGAAACCGATGTTTGCTTCGCATATTGCGCGGTAGCATTCACAAGGAGCTTTCTCGCAAGCGTTTCCACATTTCTGGTATTTCCAAAGTCCCCTCCGGCGAAATGAAAAGAAACGTTGTTATTTATGTTTCATTTAAAGTTGTTTGACTAGAGGTAACGCGAGGAGGGCGAAGATATTTCATTGATGTTCTTATATGCTCTTTGTTCGCGAGGCAACATTTTCGTTAATAACGAGTGCTTTGTATTAACATATTCGTTGCTCGCAAAGGAACATCTTTCGCGATGACTACCGGGGAAACTCGTGCCCATCCTGAGAATAAGAGATTACGTATACGCAGGTATCTATGTTGTCATTCTCAAATGTCATCCGCGCAAACAGGATGACAGAGATTCGTGAGGAGCGGTGTGTACAATAGAAAGCGCCGTAACTTTACATTACAAGAACGTCAGCTTGGTACTTGGGATGTGCGCACACGCGCGCGAGCGCGAGAAAAAAAATCCAACCGGTTTTCTTGCGATACTTTCTTCCGATCGCGCGAGTCGACCGACGCGCAATTTTCTGTATCCGTCACGCGTCAAGAGCCCCGACGCGATTCGTAACTCCGTGAAAAATAGTCGGAAGTGACAGCACTCGCCGCGCGCGCCACGTGAATCAGTGCCGCTCTGCTGTCTCTCGATAACGGATCTCGATCGCGGGGCGAGATTTTCACCGGTCATAACGAATCACCTGGCGAAGGACTGCGCGGTGATGAATTAGCGCTTGTCACATGGAAGCGACGAACACATGGAGAGCGGCAACGCTAAAATTAATACGTTTTAGCGCGGACACGCGGAATCTGTGACATTTACGGTCGCACGAACACACGTGCACGTTTAATGAATGAGTGCATCTGTATGCGAATACAATACGTTTCTCTCTCTCTCTCTCTCTTTCTTTTTCTCTCTCTTCTTCTTTTTCTTCTTTGGTCTGGCTTATCACGGTCAGCTTTACTTGTATTTGAGCGACAGATAAGCGACAATAAAGAACGTCGTACTTGCGGTAAATCAGGTTTATTATCTTTATCATCGAAAATCTGTGTATGATTAACTGACTCAACCTTGCTGTTTCGTGACTCTAATTCTCGCATTTATTTTTCATGATTCACGCGCGATTATAACAATCATCACAAATTTATATTACTCCGCCATCTAATTAAAAATTTTATATCACTTTATTTGTTTTTTAAAAAAAGAATGCAGCTTTATATAAATATATGTTATGAATGTTTGTAGATTAGTTTTTTCCAAGGCTGAATTAGAAAAGAGTATTATAAATAAGTATTAAGCAATAGCCTTGTATCCATTCGCGTGAGACTGTCTCACGTAATTATTTTGTTAATGATTTCTCGTCTTGGAACTGGATATATGGCATGTCTGAATGTAGGTATGACATTTGTCCTTCTATTCCCTAGACGGGAATTACGTTGATTATTCTAATTGCAAGGTACGGGAATAATTCAATAACGAGCTGTGATGGCATGGTCATCAAATTAAACTTTATATTAAGGAATACATATATATTTCGAGAAATATATATGTATCCTTAATATAAAGTTTAATTTGATAACCATGCCATCATAGCTCGTTATTGAATTATATATATACCTTGCAATTAGAATAATCAACGTAATTCCCGTCTAGGGAATAGAAGGATATATGGCATGTCTGAATGTAGGTATGACATTTGTCCTTCTATTCCCTAGACGGGAATTACGTTGATTATTCTAATTGCAAGGTACGGGAATAATTCAATAACGAGCTGTGATGGCATGGTCATCAAATTAAACTTTATATTAAGGAATACATATATATTTCGAGAAATATATATGTATCCTTAATATAAAGTTTAATTTGATAACCATGCCATCATAGCTCGTTATTGAATTATATATATATATATATATATATATATATATATATATATATATATATATATATATATATATATATATATAAAGATCTGAATTTTATCCAAAAGTATTAAGTAAGAAGTAATTACATTTTTTCATATTAATCTTTGAATTTTCGCATGACACAAAATTACATAGATATTTGCATTTCTTGGATAATTTAGAAGCATTATATATATATATNTTTTTTTCTAGTAAATAAATTCAAAAACTACTTTTTTATTGTTATAACTTATAAATTTCTTTACCGAGAAACAGCAATTTTTTTATTTCTTAATTGCAATTTTCTGACATTCTATAAGCAAAGAACGCGTCAGAAAGAAAAGAAAATAATATATCGTTGTTCACTTGAAAGAAAAATTACTGTTTAAATCGGCGAAAAATATAATAAAACTTTCGTGTTACTTATTTAGCTTTCGCATTTATACCGAGCCGCTGTTTTAGCGCCAAATGAAACAATTGTATTTACGTTGCATTATATAAAATGATTGACAATTGTTTGAATTTAATAATGATATACTTTTCGCGAAATTGGCCTCCGTTCGTTCTTATCTCTCGAAAATACAGACCAGGAAATAGTATTTTGATAGTACTAAACATTAATAAATAGTAAATTGACGAGAAGACAATATTGTCTTATTGTTATCTTCTTGCTATTAATTCAAAATTGGATTTGTAACTAGATACGAAAGGAGGATATTGACTTGTGCCACGCAGATAGAAGCAACTGTATATTGCAACGCCATGCTAATAAGCGGCTATGTCATCTCAATTAATCGCCCAGCGCCTTGCCCGTCGGAGAGACGTGTGTCGGTTGGAATGTTGGAAGTTACAACGGGTATGCGCGAGGTGGGACGAGTCGGGGAGGACACAAGGCTTCCCATGGGGACAGTATGCGCAACTACCCGCAGTTAGACACGATCGAGGTCCCTTCGTATATCGCTAACACGCGTATGTTACACGCAAACGATAGAACGGCCGAGGAGACACCATGCACACGTTTATCGCATAGCTGCCGCGGCACGTTCACCCGATAAAAATTAAGTGGTCGCGCGCATTCATCAGGCAGACTATTACACGGAGATAATCACCGCATTCCTTAGGCAGTGCCGACTTTCTTCTCGCAAATAGACGAACGGCTGCGCGACATACAACGTTGCGCGAACTCAACGGATTTTGTTGGCGCAAATTAAAACTTCTCGAAATGTGCGTTCGACGCTTCGGAGTAGTCGCTTTGAACGCGCAATTAACGCACGTTAATTATGTAGTCCAAATGCAGGAATTTCCTCTCGAAGATTAGTTTGAATTAAATTAATCAACAGATCGATCTAAAGAGAACAAGCGATAAGCTTAAATTAGATAAAAGGCCCATCTAAAATTTTGTTTTAAATGATATATAAGATTTTAATCAAATTCTAAAATAGAATTTATTATATTTTACATCTTTATATGCCATGCATTTTAATATGTATTATTAATATATATTTGATATATTTATATATTCTAATTTTCTAAATATATAATATTTTTGTATCATAAAGTTATAAATAAAACTCTATCGGGATTTCCAGTGTGTATTTTCGATTATTTAAAATGAGCTGAAGAATATAGTTATTAATTTTGCAGTAAACAAATTCTAGCGAATTTATTTTAAAGATTTAACGAAATGTCAAACGATACCCTACATTTGCATTTACAGATTTTTTTTCAAACTGTAAACCGGAAAATCGGAATCTCGATATCTACTATTCGTGTGTTTGGTATAATTTAATTTCTCCAGTCATTATTCCAAGACGTTCGTAGCACGTATCGGGAAATCAAAGCGATGTTACGTTCGAGTACGTTCTGTACTGTTGCATCAATGATTACCGTTCGGTAATTAATGCGACTTGATACCTAATTACTCTCGATCGCATCGTCAATCATCGACTCGCTCGGCTGTGCATCTCTGCACGCTGCAGCTAACGATCGGTAGGAGGAATTAAATCGCGATTTTGCTGTGGGTAACGAAGCATTTTAGGAAGCGCGATCTTCGGCCAAGCTTTCTGTGACTAATGTATGCCAAATAATTATTTACGCCGGCATGTTCGTCCCGCCACGGAATTAACAGACTTTTTCTTCAGTTTCCGCATGTTGAAATAACGGCGGGAAAACGTACCATCGTCAAACGTATCTAGATTACAGATTCCGTTTTGAAAAATCAACAAAACGAAAAAAACAGTTGGAAAAATAAATGTTTCTCTTCGTTAAACGGACTATATATCGAAAAATCTCTCCTTTGCAAATCTTTATTAATTAATTTATTAGTTTAGAATGAAATGAAAGAATTAAGTAATTTATTAGTTGTACTTTAGAATGAAATAGAATAACGGCAATTTAGTTCTTCAGGATTAAGAGAAAAACTAATTACCAAAATCAAATTCAAGTGGATTTATAAAATTATAATGTAAAACGCATATATACAGAGATACAATATGTACACATATTAAAAAAGAAAAAAATATTTAAAAACCGATTGATTACTTTCTTTTTTTCCGATATTTTTTGGACGAAAAATTTTGTTTCTAAATTGATTAAAAAAAAAAATGGTTACAACAATGGTTCTCTGATTTCTCTGATTTCCCGATAAATTTGCCATATAACAAAGTTTCGTATTGTACCTATACATATTAAACTCTAATTTCTACTTCATAAATGGAATGTTGAATACATTTAATGAGTTAATTAGATTAAGAGTCCATTATGCAGAATTTTATATTATTTGTACAATACGTCATTACTGGTCTACCGTTAATGTGCACTGATATCAAGCATGCAAAAAACGAGACCGAAACTTAACGGGACATAAGCGACTGACCGTAATGTTGCGAACAAACGTTCTATAATGTCCGATCAGATGAAAACTTTTTATCACTATTTGACTTTTTACTCTTCGTAGAAAAATAAGTCATGCTAAAGAACCTTAAATTAAACTATTAGCTCAACTCATAAGAAAGTTATCAGCTGTCTTATTCATAAAATTCGCGGGAAGCAAACCGTTCGCACGCGAATATCGACGTAGTTTTCCGCGATGAGAATGCTTCGGTTAACGGCTTCGGGCGCTTGACCGTTCTTCTCCTTTCTCCGTAATCGTCAGAATGATTTCCTCGAGGCTTCTGTTTATAGGTGCGCGGGCGTACAGCGTGTAACCCGTGGTTTACGTGTTGCCTGCGCGCCTGTGTACGTGTTGTGCACGGCTGTGTGCGTATATCATTCCCGGATAACGAAGCAACGGTACTTGCAGTTGACCGCGGGCAGCCAACACGACTGTGTGTAAAAGGCAAATAGTGTTGGCCCATGTGTGCGCGGTCCAATATTTGCATGACAATTTGGACGTCACGCGCGACGCTCATCTTATACACCTACTTCTGATAGGAGGCGAGTCACGGGTACCACAACGGTTATTAATCCCATCCGCGCGTCCTAAATCTTCAATCTATTAAAATTAATTCTCCGCGAGAAATCGACTGGTATTTAATTATTTAAAAAATTCATGAATCCTTACGCGTGTTCGCACGAACGCGTTTTTATATTTCGTGTTTTTTAACAATATTTTCGACAGCGGTTTGTCTTGTTGCGTACTTGTGGTGAAGACTTTGTTTCTATTCGTACCTACGTCGACAATTACATTAACGAATACCATATAATTCTATTATGCGATTCGAAAGCGCGCGCGTGTCCGATTTTACCGGACTTTTACATTTCACAATTGCTAGCAAACTCATAACACAAATATAGCGATAACATAGAATTGGAATTAAATAATTTAAAAATAAACAAAAGAAAACAGGAATACCATGTATTTATGGTTCACTGCTAATTAAAAACTGGTACATATATTGGCGCAAAATATTAGATGCAGGTTATCGCTTCCTCGTTTCAATGTGTGCCAAACAAACAGTTCTTGAAATATAAAAGAAAGAAATGTAAGATATAATCGTTTGCATTGTTAATTAAGAGATATTTATAATTGTTAGTAATTAATATACCCATTAAGAAATTTAACATCATTTTTACAATGTGAATATTTTTACTATTGCGTTTATTTCTGATAAATTTATCGCAATAAAACGTATCCATGTGTAATAATGTTAGTAAAATAATACGGAAGTATTATGATTTCGAATAAGCTGTTTTTAAAGCTATCCGAGTTGCGTGAAGCTACCTGAGCTGTGCGAAGCTACCTGAGCTGCGCGAAGCTACCTGAGCGATTTACTTGTGAAAGTATCGGCGCGTTCGTTTTGCTACATTCTTATTACACTCTGCCGCATTCATGACTTCCTGCAGCACAAACGGCAATCCGCATAATAGCACCATTGGTCCCGTATACTTTATTTTACATCCCAAGAAATTATACTACGCTAGCGATCTAACGTATAATATTGGATGCATATGATTGACGTATCCGATGATGATCCTCACAACTGTGATGGTGCAAATAATAAGGCCCGTACTTTCTAAAATGGATCTGCACGTAACATTGGAAATAAACAAAATTGATTAATCGCGTACTTGGTAACTTAAGAACCTTAAGTTTGTATTATAAATGTATGAAGTCGATAAGATTATGATAATGAATATTTAACAAAAATTAAGAAATTATATTTTAATTTAGGAAAAATATATTTAAATTTAGGAATATTTAACAAAAATATAAATCTTACATATTATCTTGTCTCGAGCTTTGAAAGATAATTTTTTCTTATTTCAATTTTTAAGATCTTGCATTAATAATTTTTATTAAAGTGGGACGCGATGAACCTCAGAAAACTATGTGCGAGTGACTTCGGCTTCTGCCGGTGCAAAAATTTCTACGGACCTAATTAAGCGACTCGGGTGGGCAGAGAGCGGGCGTGCATGGAGTTCTAATTGCATTCGTTAGTGGCCGACTACGATCGCATAAATAAACCTCGGGTGCGGTTTTATCAGGATTACGCGTGACGGATTTGGTTTTATGACTCTCCTTACCGCATATAGGAACTACATATCTGTCTCTGTCTTTTCCGTGTCTCCGTGGCCGAATATGAGCTGCGATGTGGCACGACGTGAAACGCTTAGAAAGTTTAAGCTAAGCACTTTTCCTGCCGCATGTGCTGAAAGGCCTGAGAACGTTGCGCTCGTCCAGGAATGCGTATCGACGAGGTCTGCGGCCGTTGTTCGCGCGCGGTCGCCGACATTGCGATTCGCCGGACTCGATATTCCGCGTGCACTTTCGCGATTGTTGACGAGGAAGTGCATTCATCCGTATAACATCGGCGTGTCTGCAGACCGCGAGGAAATCAGATCTGCCTTCCTCTCCGGTAGAAAAAGCAGTTTCTCGAAAATTAGACGGTAACTCGCTCGCTGGATCGTAAAAGGAAGAAAAGCGAACTACTTGTTTGAAATGGACACTGATGAGAAGTTGATCAGACTTTATGAAGAAAGAATAAATTTTGAATTGAATCTCTTTGACTTGATGCTTTTCATCGTCTTTACTTAGCGAAAATACTGAAAATTTGAATGAAAAGCGACGCCGTCGGGGAAAATTTGAATGGAAAACGACGTTGTCGGGGAAAATCCGAATGAAAAGCGACATTGTCCTCTCTCGGAATTAGTTCGTCTACCGCGAGGGTTCAATTATGGGGATGATGTTGAACGCGGGACGTTATGCAGACTAATGTAGCGAAATAAATCATTTAATTGAAATCACAATACTACCGCTGGTTAATTTATGGTACGAGAGAACTAAGTGCGCTCTCTCTAATGACTGACTTTCTTAAGTTACATCGGTTTACCGGCGGGATATTTGGTCGACATGGCAATTATTTTTGTCGACCTGATTTCGAAGTTTGCAGTGGGTGCAAGATAGCTATCAATTTCACGGTAATAAGATGTAATTCCCGCGCAAAGCGGAGCTTTATATCAATGTCCTGCTACGGCGTTTCAATTTTGTTTTTGTTTTCACTGTTACATGAATACGCCAGTTAATTACACACAATTCTGAAATCTGATCCACGCATCGATGCACAGCACCCGTAATGTTACGACCTGCCTACGCTGTGCCGTAAATAGGGCGTGGCAAAGGTGGCATCTGCTTAAAAAAATTAAAGGCGCCGTTTATATAATTTTTAATTATCATTGCCACAAAGGTATTTTATCATTTCAGCGTAATACGTAATACGAATCCAATTACTTAGTAGTATTCGATCGAAACGATCTGGTTCGCCTCGAGAAAAATTATACTTGATTTTCAGACATATATAGGTTCTTCTTCGAGTTTGAATAAAATATTTGAGAGTTAGATGTAAATAGAGATCAACGATGTTTAGCAATTGATACTCGTATACAAGTTAAACTTTCCTTCAGAGAGATATGAAAATCCTATGTAATTTTTCTCAGGGCGATTAAGATATCTTGAATGAAAAGTGCTGTCTGACTGGAGTAAATACCACTCCCACGATCTCTCGAGACTGGAGAGAGAAACCGATCCCGTCTCGATTCGCAGCATTTAGAAATCTCATCGTTATCGGCCACTCGTAGCAAGACGAGTGTCCGGGAGATCGGAGAGATTATTAGGCCGCCTACAATGACGACGATAGCGACGGCGCGGCGCGTCGCATGTTTGCGGACAGTGAAGATGATCAGAGAGAGCAGTTTAATTACTCGGCCGCGGCGTTAACGATCGTAATAGTGGTGCGAGTGAAAATTAAATCGCCAGTTAAGTAGAGCACGGAGCGAATCCGAATGCCTGGCAAAATTGCACGGCGCAACCCCGGAATTAGGCGCGGATGTTGCGCGGCAAGATCCGCCATTCGCCCCGCGATCGCCTTTCGACTTAATTAAGACTTGATTACGCCGTAGAGACCGTCTAAGCGACGATTAGAATTTATTGTCCGGTAATTTCACGTTCGGTTCTTCCTGCGAGCGCGACCTTCGTTCCTACAAATGCGACGCGACGCAAAAGCATTATTCATGACGCGCATAATCGATCGAAGATCCCGGAAATGATCTCGTTCGCGATGACACGGTCCGCTAGTGGCGATAATCGAAGGTTCTAAAGCGGAAACGACGAGCCTCGCCCTGCTCGAAGAATTCAGACAAAGGAATCGCTCATGCAAATGGCTTCAGCCCTGACATTTCGTTCATGAGGTTTTCCTCAGTTCTCGAGAGCCGAGAAACGCGCGAGATGCATTTCGCAAATGAAAACCCGCGGTGAATTTCTAAACATAGCGAGACCAAATGGCCCCGTCTATTTCAGGATTATCAAAAATTAATTTGATGGATAAACTCCAAATGATGGATATTGATTATCGATTATGGTTCTAAAATAAACTTTTACATTTCTACGTTGCTATTGGCTTTTAATGCAATTTCTTCTTAACGACGTTGAAACTTGATAATTGCATAAATACTATATCTGCCGATGAATTACTAAATATAGCTAAGTAGATCAATTCTGTTTCTAATTTCAGATTTATCAAAAAATAACTTGAAAATTAAACTCAAAATAACATATTATATCAGCAGACAAAATGATACATTATATCAGCGCGATCATATTAAAATAATCTTCTACTTTTCATTAAATTTCTTTTATTTCTAGTTTTTCTAAACAATTACTTCTCGATAGTTGTTTAAATTATCATTTGTACAAATTCTTCGAAAGTTGATGATCATTTAAGAAATTTCTCTGTGACTACTTCTTGGCATATAAATCATAAAATTAGAGCGTTCGTAATCCGTTTAATGGCTATTTTCTACGATGACGAGGGACTGGCATCATCACGTCACGCAGAAACGAGTGATCTCAATTCTAAATTTAATATAATTGAAGATAATTTAAATGACTGAAGTTTAAATGAAAAATTTAATCTATCTTTAATCTAATAATAATGGAAATAGAATACTAGAATGTTGAGAGATTTTATTTTACTTTTTTACTTATTATATAATAACATGATCTAGTTAAAATATTGTTTAAAACAATGAAAAACATATCTTCTCAGAATCTGTCAGAGTATATTGTTACAAGCAGCGCTTAAATGCGAAAAGTTTCGCTATAATCCCATTGACATGTTTACCAATATATATTTTCAATACGTTTTAACGTCGGAACTGAGCGCTCTTCCGCGAAAAAAAAAATAACATGTCTAAACCGTAAATTTCAGTTAGAGAACCGATGCCTCGACGTTTGAAATATTGAACAGCCGAGCGAGGTCCCATTCAATGGTTAAGGATGGATCTCCGGCAGAAGTGACCGTCGATTTTGCAGGTAGACGGACAGGTAGAAATGTGCGCATAACTCACCAGAATTTTATGTACGGTTCGCCGGTGGGGCCTCGGGGCGGCCTGCGACTCTCCGATAGTCCACGATAGGCAAAACGATCGTGTCCGTTTTCGTGGCGAAATTCCGTGTTACTGAAAGCGACCGAGACCGGAGCTGCGAAACGTCGGCTTTACGACCGGTCGAAAGTACCGGCGAGCGGGCAAGCCGCACCACGGTTTCTACAACACAACTGGCTTTCGAGAATTCCCGCTTGGAATGCCTACGAGAAGGAACGGTATATGCGATACTCGGCCGTGCCTACCTCGACGGAATGGAAAAGGCACGGCGAGGAGGCATCTTCGTGCTTCCACCGCCGCGCCTACGGTCACGTGCGCACCTTTCATGCATCGCACCGTAATAATTGAGATGCATCGATTGTCATGAGCACATACTCGAAATTCGACGGACCGGTTATTATATAAAGATTTCTCAGAGAGCGATCCTGCTAAATAAAATCGATAGGGAATAGTTTAAAAATAGAATGAAAATTTATGCAGTCAATTTATGTAAGTCAAACAGTTGGGTGCGTCTCGTTAAATAGCAAGTATAGGAAAATTATCGTACATTACCTGTGGTTTATACGACGTGATAGAATTTCTGTCGTAGTTAATAGTTTACAGCGTGATGCTTTAAGTAAACATGCGTCGCACGAAGAGAGCGTTGCGCGAAGAAATGTTAAATGTTTGATTTCTTCTTTTTAAGAAGGAAAAATTAAGAAACGATTAAAATTAATTATTTAACGCAATTTATATTTTTATAATATTAAGAAAAATGAGTTTGTTGAGTATCAATATTTTAACGCTGAATTGATATAGCTGGGCAACACACATATTAAAAACTTGCAGCACAAAGTAACGAAAAATACGTCCAATTGCAATATCGCTTCTGGCATTCGTGATTTTGTAATTTCGCACTGAGCAGTTATGTAAAGTAAGCGACTGAGCTACGACGAGTGTAGTCGCAGGTGTGGAATGCGAATATGTTCTTCCATACTGCGCGTTTTTAGACGGATTCTTCGATCGTTAGTCATTACGTACTATTTATTATCCGTACGCTTTGAAGGCCGTAAAAGAATTTATAAAATTTATGTTTGTCATGTAATTGTAGTTAGAAGGTAACATTCTTATTTTTAGGTAAGTATGTTACATATTAATTATTATAATATTATAAAATAACTATTATTAATTATTTATATTGCTAGTTAAATAAATTTCATGATCGAGCAGCGTTAAGTAATTTGACGAAAGGAAGAATATCTGTGTGATTTCGTATTGGTGAAAATTAATTACATATTTAATATTATATATTAACTCAAAGCTTATTACGTTAAAATATAATTAATAAGTATGATATATTTGTATGAAAATGATAAATAATTAAAATATGTAATATGTATTACAATCTTATGAAAGGATAAAGTTCTCAAATTTAATATGAAGAATTGTTGCATAAATTGACGCCTATAAATCGAGGCGTCAATAAAATTTATTACGCCAGAAATACAATCTTTGTCAATATAGACGTAATACGATCTAATCTATTCATAGCATGCTTCACTTGACTGTGAGAAGTAATTATCATTTCCTAGGCTATGTGTGTAACACAATTACATAAATGGTGGGAAACGCACCCACGGGATTGCACAAACGTAAACAATTGCATAGATGATTTCTTCTCATGAAGAAGTAATCATTAGGTTTATTGACACGCAACAATGACATAATACGTAATCTAAATATGTATTACTTGTTTTGAATACTTTAAAATATATGTTATGTGTATAGAGTGTTTCCACTTCTCACGCAACGATAGATAGATTTTTTAAATCAATTTAGAGATGATTGTCTTTAGCGAAAATATTAAAAGACATCATTAATTTTCGAATTATAAGTCTGAAATAGATAATCTCGCGAATGAATCAGTTAGACAAATAAGTTGCAAAATTACATTTATCAGTTAATTTAGATATGGTTAGTTTTTAAATTTTAATTTGGATCTTAATCGCAAAGATATATGATGCTACAGATTGAAAAGTGAAATGAATAATGATTTCTTTCGTTATTTTTTTCAGTAGAGAGAAAACAAATTTGATTCTAAATTGAAAAATTACTGCCGTTAAAAAATTAAATCTAATAACAACAAAACATATATTTTGTTTATTATTTTTGGAAGATTTTTGAATATTTTTGTAACTAACTATGGACATAAAGGTAACTGTTCACTTCTCTTTGTCCGATGAGTCGACAAACAGAAATTCACGAGTAATAACAGTCACAGCTAATCTTTGCAATTCATTCCGGAAAAATTCCCAAAAAGATCCACCACAGCATTAATGGAAACGTTAGTAGGATTATTTGAAACTGCGTAAATCGCACATCGAGCCCGTTGAAGCGTAGTAACGCGCATTGGTAACGAGAGGAGTTTGGATAATCTCTTGATCGCTCTCGTGAGAGCCAGAGTGCGTTCAATCTCGCGAGAGCTTTCTCTCTCTTTCTCTCTTCCTCTTCTCGCAGAATGAGGATTATTTTTATGATTATGCACCCCGCGCTGTTGCTCGTTAACCGCACAGGGTATTCCGGATGAAGGCTAATGCGAAAGTGCGCTTTAGCGAGCTATGACGGTCGGCTAATTAGCGAAATAAATTTTCGAGTAATAACATCGAAATAAAATCACGTAGCGTACGTTAGCGAATGTAATGCAAATCCGATATTTACAACACTGCCGATTGCATACGTATATATTCGGTGGATCTCTAATACGAATTAATCATGTAATTTGATCTTTTGCTTATCATGCGTTCGTTACAAATACCCAATTCTTAATCATTCAAAAGTACATGATATTAATTCTTAAAAATGCTACATAAATATTCAATTTTTAATTTTTTAATTTTGATTTTAATAATGTTCTATACAATATTAATTTCTGCGACCGCAACATATGGATATATATGTTAAATGTTAATCATTTAATTTATAACAATATTTGCTTTAATTTCTAATAAATCTAAAACAAAATTATTAATTTATACTTTAAAGGGCTAATAATATTTATTAACGATCGACTTAAAGGTTTAATATAATAAATTTAAGATTGATGTATATGTTCGATGAGTAATACAGTTGATGTTAAGAGAATCAATAAACTATACTGTGAAAATATAAATCATACGGTCATTTTAGTTTGATTGCGGTCTGCCATATACCATTCAGCGTATAAAAGTGCAATTTTAATTGCGACATTTTTTTTAATAGTCAGAGCACGGTATACGATTATAAAGCGGCAGTAAAGGATGGCCGCATTGAAAACTACGGAATGACGTTACTACACGGGGGCATTAATGACTGCGAATTGTGAAACGTGTTTCTCATTCCATTCAGGTAATCTATGGTTGTTACATCTCTCGCGAAGCTCTCTACAAAATTGTGGTCTGCAATGACCTACATACTACTCAATCGATTCATTTTCTTTCGACCGCGCTCGGTTTGCACATTATGGGCTTCTGTTGAAACGTAAAATGCGTTGAATAATGTGGAAAATGCACATACATGCCATGTAAAATGAAGACGACCAATTGAAACATTACGTACGCAACCTCGTATGGCGATTTCGGATTGTTCCATTAATATTTATAACGATATGTAATACTTGCGTTATCATAAACGCTTTTTGTTTTCATCGCCGATGAGCACGGCGCAATTTATTTGACTGAATTTTAGTCACGTTTAGCCCCCTTTAATACTGTGTCATTGTGTGCCAATGTATGGCATAAAATATTTGTCTCCTATGGGTTGTGCATGTTAATGAAATAAAAACGTGTTTGCACGTGGAATTCATACCGATACCGTGCGCAGAGAGAGGCCTATTTAATTTTTTATCAAGTAACACATCAATACATCACATGAATTTATTAAACCCATTATATCCCAGATCAAATTTTGTTAAAAAGTTATGTTATTAATATAAGAGTTATTAATGTAAAATAAGGAAAATCGTACATGCATTTTAATATAGTTTTTACTAAAGATTCATAATTATATAAATTCTCATGTAACCTGAATTAAAAATAAGTTAAATATAAACCATATATATTTTAGTAATAATTAGAATTAAAATTAATTAATAGTTTATTTTATAATTAAAATTTAAACTTTTTGTCATATCATATTATTATATTAAAGAAGATATATATATATTTATATCTGTAGAAAAGTTAAAGAAAAATCAATATTTAAATATGTATACTAATATTATATATAGCTACAAGGAAATTTTTAAAACATTAATATAAAATTTAATATAATATAAAATTCTAATTTAATATAAAATTCTCATTTATAATAATCTCATTTAATATATCTATAAAATCTCTTATATCTATAAAAATCTCATTTAATATAAAATTCTATATAATTTTTGAGTATCTTACAATATTATATTCAATTATCAAAGATTGATAATTTATATTACAAAAATAGAAAGTCGCTATTCATAATTCAATTTTTTTATCTAAATTAATTATTTATTAACTATTTAATTAACTTAATCAACTAAGTTAATTAAATTATTATTTTTAATTTTATATTACAAATGTCGATTTTCAATTTTAGAATAAAATGTCAAGTACAATTATCTTATATGTATATTATTAAGATAGCTTTCTTTGAGTTGTATATTTTGGCAATTCGAATTTTACCGGCAAATATCACGTGATAGTCACGTGGGATTTAGACGCATGCGACGTTGCCGTTTGTATCATGGCAACGTTGCATGCAACGTTGCCATTTTGTCTAAAGATTCTCTCATACCCATACCACACGTTTCTCGTCCATTTTCTTCGGATACCTCGACGAGTGAGGGTGAATACGCTCACGGTAAGAATTTTTTTCCTTTTTACATTGAAAAATCACATGAATTTCTAGAAAAATAAGTCTCTNGCGTTGCAAATTTAATTAATTAATTTGGCAATATAATCGGAAAAGAAAAAAAATGAGCGAAACCGTTGAAAATGCTGAATTGAACGTGGGACACGTGGCGAAGCGTCTCACGCCGGAGGAAATCGATAAAATGCGGGCGCAGGATTCTCGCTTGGTGTCTGAATTTCGCGCAAATCAACTCGAAAGGGATGCGAAAAAGCATTGGGATTTATTTTACAAGCGAAACGACACTAGATTCTTCAAAGATAGACATTGGACCACGCGGGAATTCGATGAATTGTTGGGTTTAGGCGGTAACGGAAATCAAAATGTCCTCCTCGAGGTGGGCTGCGGAGTTGGCAATTTCATTTATCCGTTAATAGAGGACGGACTGAAATTTCGAAAGATATTCGTATGCGATTTATCCACGAGAGCGATCGAGTTGCTTAAGGTACATTTAGCGAATTATAATTGCAAATTAACCCGAGTTGCGTGCCGGTGCATTAATGGAGATTTCCTCGTAGAGTCACACGTTATTCCATCCGGATACAATAAAAGCCTTTCAAACGGATGTTACGTTAGAAAATTGTTTCGCTGAAATTGATTGTCCAGTTGATGTTACAACTCTGATCTTTGTATTATCAGCTATTCATCCTAATAAATTTCACAAGTATGTTAAATGATGGGTTACTGATTTGAATAATGTGAAAACTACAGTTTTAATATTATTTTAAGTTTTTGATATTGTCGAATATACTAATTGTCTTCAATTTATTTAATAGAGTTGCCCAAAATATGTACAACGTTCTTGGTAGTGGAGGAATCTTGCTTTTTAGAGATTACGGATTATACGACATGGCACAATTACGTTTTAAACCTGGGCATAAGATTAGCGAGAATCTATATATGCGACAAGATGGAACCAGGTGATTCTATATACTTTTCTTTCCCTTATAATATATTTAAACAAATAAAAAGATATGATGCTTTCATAGTTCAATTGATTTATAATGAAATAAATTTTTTGGAATCTGATCTTACCGGATAACGTTATTCTATTCTATTCTATATANTTAGAATATACTAATAACAGTATGTTATTTGAATCTTTCAGAAGTTATTATTTTTCTATAGAACAAGTAGCACGTCTATTTGAATCTGTTGGTTTTAAAACATTGGATTGCACCTATATACAGAGACGTACGATAAATTTAAAAGAAAACATTGACGTTCCGAGAATCTTTGTTCAGGCAAAATTCAAGAAATCTTGAATATGTAATAATAAAGTGGTAAGTTTATTTCGATTAAAATTAATGTGTTAGTATTTATACATAATTATTATATTTTAGAAGGCTGTCTAATAATTTATGATTTTTATTTCTTTAATGATATTTTAATGATGACTTTGTGATATATCAGATTTCATGACGAAAATATCCTGCAGTTTTTCTGATTTTTTTCTTATTACAATTATTTTATTTTTATTTGTTAATTAGTTGTTAAAAAATTTTTATTTTTCAATTACAGATACTGTAATTCAGTAACACTTATGGCAAACTATATGGGAAATATTAATTCTCAAATATGATTTATGACACAATGAAATACATAATTGCGAAGTCGACATCTAAGGTATGTACTTAGCTCTTTATATATAATTATATTTATATATTAATTTTTCATAGCTGCGTGTGCAGCTACAATGATGATTGCATAGTTCAACTGAAATTACCTTGACGATAATTTAGTATTATAGTCTTTCGCTCCTATCTGATATTATTTATGTACTTATATGCTTTGAATGTATTGAGTTTCAAAATTAATCAAAAGACATTTTTTGTATTTTAGACATCTCGGACAACAAGTCGAGGAAAGGAAATACTTGTTAAATATATGGTAAGTTTATATAACTTTTATTTTCATTAAATATTTGTATTTCAATGATGTATATCTTTGTATATGTTGAAGATTAATTATGATATATTTATACAATTCGTCACTACCACTGAGAAAAAAATAGAAATTAATGAGTATATTTAGTTGTTAAATAACTATAGCAAATAATTCTGTCTTGTATATGTTACAGAAGAAATTGGAATGATGCATGACGCCGTGTAAGAGCAATTCACTTATAATCGGATCTCAGGTTAAAAGGTTTGAAGGAATAGGAGATTTTTTGAACCGTCTTGGGAACAATAAATTAATACATATTACAGAAGAAATTACGATTCTAAATATGAATAATACACATACAAGACAAGTAATGTATATGGTAGGTAAAAAATATTTGTACTTAATAAAAAAATATTTTTTTATTTAAAGATACTTAATGATGATTTAATATATCACCATCTTTCGTATGAAGCGTTGTGATTATTTGTTATTAGCTCTATCTGATATACAACTTTACTATCAATATATTATATTTAAAGGAAGTATAACCCGATAAACTATGAATTATTTTATTTTTGGCAGGTCCTATTGATGTGCAGTGTGACGTGAATATACCAATATTAATTGTGGATATATCAAACAAAAATTATTAATATGTAACAATAAATTAATATTAATATATTGTTTTTATTATATTTTATAAATAAACATTTTATTATGTATATTATCTATATCCTTCCTCTACCTTTAAATGTTTTTTAATATTATGGTATATAGAAATAGATTCAAATATATTAAAAAGTAGAACAATTTATCTTACACATAACTTTAATGAAACTCACTATATTTGTAGATTAGCCTTCTGTGAAGTCCCGCTGAAAATTGTATGTAGGATGGGGGGGGGGGGATCAGATTTGAACTCGGGATCCTTCCGTTACTTATCACTTGCTTTAGCATGGAGCCACGCATCATTCCCAAAAACAGAACATAATTTTAAATGAATGATTTACGCGTATGTTTTTTTGCATGAATGTGAACACGAGTGCAGAGAATGATGTTTTATGCCATGGATAACATTGATTTGAAAAATATTTTATAATTTTATTATTTAAATGTATTTTATAAAAATTGTATTTCTACAAAAATAGTGATTTCGAAAAATCGTGGAAGCTAAAGGTAAACGTTTACAAACATTAAAGTTTAATTATTACAATACTTTATAACTAAAATTAGTATCTTAATAATTTTACGAATTAATGTACTTTTAACATTTGAATTTATTATCTGTTAAATTGCCTCTCTATCGATATTGTACATAATTTGTTAAATGCAGTTAATTGTATTTGACATAAATTAATTACGATATCACACAATATAGCTATATTACCGCTCTACTAACAATAAGTACCACATTAATAAATCGTTAATAAAATGTTATAAAAACTTATTAAATTGAATATTGATAATCATGGTACTTTTGAGAATTAAAAATAATATAAAAATATTAATAGTAACCCAATTTTTAATTACAATCTCATTTCATACACGTACATACGAATTACATTTTCACGTATTTCTCGTATCAGAATATAACAATGCGTACGTCATTTTTTTACTTGTAATGCTTTAACATTTAAATAATGATTATATTATTAAAATGTTTAAATATATTATGTATTATTATATGTTAAAATTGTTTAAAAATTTTTACTGGCTGATACAGACATTATATTTTGTATAATAAGCTTTTAGTAGAAGTAAGAATCAAAATCTATTTTTAACTTGCTACTCTGGATTTCTTATTCTTAATTCGTTTCATAGTTTTTTTATATTTATGTGATTTTTAATGTTATTTTATTCAAAAGGCGATCTGGCAAATATAAAATATTAATTTTTAACATGAATTAATATATAACATATATTAATATGTTACGTATGCTTCAGATGAATTTGTTGAGGGGAAACAATTTTCTTCTCTTCTTTCGAAAGTAGTATCATAAAAAATTTATTTTAATATACAAGTGTGAAGAATAAATTATTGAAATTCTTTACGAAATCGTTAATAAAAATTGCACATTCTGTGAATGCTAATTATCAATACGATAGGATGAGCTCATTTCGTCATATCTCACCAACTTTTGATCTACAACTTAATATCTTTTTCATGATATGCGTGCGGATGATATTAAGGATAATTATCAGCCTGGCGCTAAAACAAAATGTCATGCGTATTACTGAAAGTGAGTTTGTAGGTATGACAATCGAGACATTCTAAACTATCGAGATATTTCATGTGTGCTTGGAGTTTATTAATTAAATAAATTGATACTATTAAAGTGGTTCAATTAATTTCACTTTGATATATCTTTGCAGTGGCGTACATAAGCTAATAATTCTATTTACATAATTCTTTCGTTAAAGTGTAATTTATGGTTTAATGTAATTTAACATAATAAATTTGTTCGATATTTAATGATAAAGAATTAACAGGAGAAAAGTTGAAATCGACCGAAAAATTGCAAAATTTCTTTCTTTATAATTGATTATTCCTATGATTAATGAATTAATATGAGGTTACATCTTGTATAAAACATGAATTAGTTAAGGAAATATGAGAGGGAGAAATTAGTTGTGTAATATCTGTATTAAGATATCCTGTATTACATAATAATGATATGAACATTGCAAATCGTATATCATTATCTCAATGACATTCCTTTGCCTTCTATAAATATTTTGTTCTGCAAAACGCAATAATAAAGGTGCGAATAAAACTAGGCGGAGACGAAAAATGTGGATAAAACTAAAAAAGAAATATAATGTGTAATGATCTGGACTATTAATGAATCGATCGCTTTCGTATTTATAGGACTATAAAACTTAGTGGCAATAGTGATGAGAGCCTAATATTAATCGTTATTTTATGCAAGTGTGTTATTTTTTGCCTATTATATAATAAATATATTAGCTGAAATTTTAATAAAATGCAGTGCAGTTGATGCCGAAAAGGAAATTTTTCTGTTAAAATACTGGGGTTATAGGATCGACCATTCTAATTTAGAAACATAATTATGCGGCGCCATCGTAAAAAAATATCGAGAATCGCATTTTTTCAAGTGATTCGTGGGCTGACAAGTATCCTTGATCTTTTCTGTCGGACGGAAACATTTAACCTGTTTTAGGTCGAATCAGAATCCAAAATTAGATACAACGTTGCTAATAGTGACTCATAATTAGTGGATGACAAATGAATACCACATTTTTTATTTATTTTTATCGCCAATGGACAGGAAAAATAAATTCGATGCGACACAATACATTCTCGTGTATCATAAATTTTAAGCTTGGATTTATAAGTTGGAAATAATATCTATGCGTATATCTCTCATAAACATTTCTTTTATATAAAATAATATATTCTTGAAAATACTTTCACATGAAACTATATCGTCAGTTTATGTTTATTCATTTTGAGTTATTAATTAATTAGCATAAATGTTTGCAAACGGTGACTAGTTTAAGCGAACGATTTCAAACTGAAACATGTTCGTACATTTTAATTAATTAAACGTGTGTATGTGTCAACTGGATATTTAATTAGCTTTTGCAAATGTAAATATGAACAATCGTATAGAAGAATTTACAATTCTGTAATAAATGTGGCCTCGTTGGGATTTTCAGGATTAATTTGTAGCGTCCAATAAAGCCACATTGTTTAGAAATAATAAAGAAGTTTCATAAATTATTTCCGTAAATGAATTCAATAAAAATCGCATTTTGCAAAATTATAAATCTTCTTTTTAGCACATCTTATTTTATCGAGCATAATTAAGAAATCATGGGAATGGTTTCTAAAAGCGGTTCTAAAAGCAGAAATATTTGCTCATCGCTGAAAAATGTCTGAGTGTTGCAAGGTGAACCAACTAACAGAAATAATAAATTAATTTTTTAATTTAGCCGATATTGGTAGTACGTTTTTATATTTAACTTTGTTTTTCCTGTTATGTTTTGACCGTAGTTTATTCTAAATCATTCGATCACATATGAAATCAATATTATAACAATTATGTTTATAATATAATTTACAAGTTAAATCTTTATGAGATGTTTGGATGTGATTAAATCTAACATTTTATATGCCGTATTTAACACGGAAAATATTTAAAGAATAAAAATTCACAGATATACAAGATAAATATTAAAATTGCATGCATATGTATTTTAATGTGCAGAATATATAAAATTATAAATGAAGTCTTTATCTTGTCTAAGTCTAAGTCTAAATCTAACGCGAATCATAGGTTGTCTAAAGTTTAACTGACCGCTAATGCGTAATAATTAATTTGCGCGTTAAGGTTCACTGAGCGCCTATCTAGGAAGCAAGCACGGCGAGTAATAATTATGTCACTGTTATAAAACACTTTCCTC
The DNA here is from genome assembly GCA_021460005.1 of Tetramorium alpestre. Lineage (NCBI taxonomy): Eukaryota > Metazoa > Arthropoda > Insecta > Hymenoptera > Formicidae > Tetramorium > Tetramorium alpestre. The sequence continues at coordinate 473,715 of JAJVSH010000004.1, forward strand.
CGTCTTTGGCGAGTTGCCAAGGTCCCTTGCCTCACCCGAGTTCTATCTATCAAAGGTACGCGAGTACATCGCGGAATACGTGAACGCGATGCCTTGTCAGATCGTCGCGACAAGGATGGTGACAGCGCGACGACCGCGAATTACATATGAGAAGGTGTAAACAATACGCGCCGTATAACTACCCCGTGCAACAGTTTGCAGGCACACGCAAGGCACACGCAACGAACGCACACACGCACACACGATCTGCGTGTGGCCTCGTACATTGATCAATCGGCATAGTGACGTATGCAGAACGCTCGGATCGTCGGTATATAAGCGATCCGCCAAAAAGCAGAGACATCACACTCAGTTACTGTTCATCAGCAGCTGATCTTCCCAAAGCTGTCTAATCATGAAGTGCTTCATTGTAAGTATTGTATTCTTCGATACATCTGTCTCCAGTATATTTGCACGCACATTTGCTAATATTGTCGGATAAAATCACTACGGACGCTAGTATGTCAGACGAATTGTTCGAAAATTTATGATCTTTTGCATTTTGAAACGATCGATCGAACCTCGGCACATTCATACGTATCGCATGAAATATTCTGATAGATTTTCAAATTAATTCACTTCCCGATCATGATACGCCGATTATATTCTAATTACCGCATTACCGCGATTATCTGTAAATCGATCGGTTTGAGTTTGGTTGCACGTTCCGGTTTCAGATCATGCTTATCGTCGCATAATACTGTAATATTCTAGTGTTTCTCCGATAATTAATTATCAGAGAATTTGTTTTCCTTTAGAATTTCTTCCTTCGAAATGTTTTAGTAATTACAGTTTAACGGGTATAAAATGTCAAACTTGAAATACATTTAAAAACTTGCTAAACATGTCCAAATTTTATAGAATTGTAGATTGTATTTTCGTTTAGTTTAGATTTTCTCAATCTTACCTTGCGTCTTATTTAGTATAGTTACATTCTCACGTTTGAACGTAGTTTAAATAATTTGATTATTTCATTTGTAAACGTGTACGTGCGAATATCAGTGAATGTATTATAAAATTCTATTCTGAATATCTATTACAATATTAAAATTGTTTTATTTTAATTTCTAATGTCATATGTATTAATAAAACAATACTAAAATTTTAGATTACTTAGCATATTTTAAATTTTATTATATTTTCTAATATCTTGTGATATATAAATTAATTTTCTTAAAAAATATATTTCTTGTTTTTTAATGTTAATCGTTTTGTTTATTTATGTGGAAATGAAGTGGGACAAGGTTTAATTCCTATTTCGTGTCACGAAATTCGACACAGCGTCGACTGCGATTAATCAGGCCTCACTTTCAGGCTATCTTTCTCTTGGCTTTCGTCGCCGTCGTCATGGCGGTGGAGAAGACACCTGAAGCTGGAAAGACACCGGAAATCACCGATGTCGACAGAGACAAGAGAGGTCTTGGATATTATTCGCCATATGCGTACTCATCGTACACACCTTACGCATACAGCACTTACAACTATCCATACGCGTACGCTCCATACAGCTACCCCTATGTCCGTCACCATTATCCCTATTACAACACCCCGCATATCTACTATTAGGTTGAAACGTCGAAATGCACGATGACTCGGGATTAAAACGGACAAACGAGATGAAAACCTCATTACCTCATGGAAACCTTATGGAAGAAGTTTTATTTTCGAATTATAATTCAATCATCCTGAAACACATGGTGACGAAGACGTTCAAGTTTGCGTTTTTTTGACTGTCGGTTTCTTTTTGCTATGCTTATTGTAATAATAAAATTATGCTACATATGAAAGAGATGAGTTTCCTCTGTTAATTCTTCTTATTGTTTTCCCAAAAGTTGAAATGTAATTTCCTAAATTTTCGTTTTCGAGATGATATCTGGCAATTGCGCGCAACAACCTATTAAACCGCAGGCTATTGGGTTAAAATTTCCGAAAGCAATGTTATTAATGAAAAAGCAGAAAAAGAAAGAAATAATTTATACGATTTATTGCAATTGGTAATTTTCGTTGGAATATTACGCTCTGTTTGGAATAACATTGCGTCCTTAAGCTGGCGAAAGAGTTTATTAAAGGGCTCTCGTTTGTGCTTATTTTATATATGAGATATATTACTAGATAAACAGTTCGCGGTAATTACGGTGGATAATTAACAGAAAAGCATTGCGAATTTTAATGACTGCCAAAACGCGTTAATTCGGATCCAATTTGTGTAACTGCCGAGCGCGCGCACAGCCGTAGTAAATAAATTAATGGCAAAGGCCATTTTCATAGTCAAATCCAGCGAGTTCATCGTGTATGCATTTGCGGTTTCGCATTTCATACGAGTGCTTAATGTATGATCGATAACGCGGACTTTCAGATGCAATGCAGAAAGATGTCAAGCGGAAGCGATTGGCATCATTGAGAGACCGAGTCTGTGAAATGAATTGAAGCTCATAAATGTGTATTACGGGAGTTGCATTAGCGTCGTCGCGTTTCATCATTAGCCATGAATATTGGCATTAATTTTACTAATGTGACATATAAATTTAGTAGATATATATAAATAGCAAGAAATTATGTCATTAGGAATATGATTTTTGTACGTAATTTTACAATTAGATGAAAAATAGAATAATTTTTTTTAACAGTTATCGATGCATATTTTCTATCACACACACAGTTGTAGAGAGAAACCCACAAAAACTTGTACAATTTCGATTAAATAAAATACAAAAGATTGATTTTATTTTTTATTTATTAAAATTAATATTTTTCTAAAAATATATTTTCGATCATCATATCAAATAAACAAATTAAATTATTGTCTTAATAATTATATAAATTTAATTATAGTAAAACTTTTTATAAATTGTTATTGAAAATACATAGCAAATGATGCAATGTTAAAAATAATACATTTAAAGTATTAAAGTTTTGTTAGATACTCGTATACTTTATATTAAGTATTATTTTTCAGAAGATATTGCTAAATTCATTTATTAACGAAGATAATAAATTGTAGTTTGTAAAATATAAAATTTATTATTTTATCTAAAATGACTGATTAAAAAGTCTATGAAGTTAAATATGTCCCGAAGCAGTTTTTATTGATGGAATTTGTGAATGAATAAATTTTAAAAGTTAACGATAATCTAATCAAAACATCTTAAAGATTATTTAAAAACCGCTACATTATTCCTATATAACATAATTACTATGTATTTCATGGATCTGTGTTGTTTGGTACATAATTAAATCGTATTCTACCTTCCAAATGTTATCTGTTTATGGATTCTGTTGCCGAAGAAGGCTGACGAGCACGGTGTTATCCAATCCCCGATTTCTGTTTCGCGCGACATTAAATCGTGACCGCGTAACACGCGCAGGCATTCGGAATACTTCATCCGAGGCGTCGGAACTGACACGACTGTCCGATTTACGCGTAATCTCGGCGCGTTACACAATACATGTCCCTTACGAACGGGAACGCTTATTCCGTATTCCCCGAGACCTGAGACTTCGCCCGTTCCCTCGTTGACTTTCACTGGGAGATCCAGGCGAGGAGACCGGGAGAGGAGACCGAGCGAACGTGACCGGAATGACAGGCTGGAGTTGTCCACTGCGTTTCGCGTGACATCGTTGTCACGACCTCGTCGGAAGTTCACTACGACGCTCGTTTCCTCTACTGTATTTCCCTATTGAGGGCACAATTTTCGAACGGATGCGAAGTGCACAGAGTGATTGCAAGTTTCGACTTTTTTATCTGCTCTTTTATACATTGCATAGATAAAGCAAAATGCATTTCATCTCGAAGATGGATGAAATGATATTTCGATAAAATGCGACGTTTGCATCCTTTTTTAAACAAATATTGTAATCTTAAATATCTCTCCTCTGTACCTTTTTTATAGAGATTAATAGGTCAATTTGATTTTTCACATACTTTTAACTGCACATTATTTTTTTTATGCATTCTGTTGCACATGTATAGATTTATTGATAAAACTTTTTAGAAAGATCAGATGTATTTTTTTCTCAATTCCGTTAAACTATTATAAACGCAAGATTATTGATTCAATCACTAAGCTCCAAGAAGCATATCCTTTGATTCAATTTAGATGTTTTTTTTTTTAAATGAGCGAGTTTAATTTTAATAAATGATAAATGATACGCGTATGTTATAATAAAGATTATTACAGCGTAGGTATGCATTCTTTATTGCCAAAAATTTTTTATTCTCATGAAAACATATATTTATAATACTCACGTTACCAAGGATCTTAGACTTCGGTAAGCGGCTACGAAATTTCGATTATAGGATCGCGTTGAATATACGATGTACTTTGCATCGATATGTATAACATCACGAATCCGTAACAGTATTGCTTAAGTTCGATCGATGAAAGCCCGTAAGAAAGTCTATTGTAATTCGTGGATGGTCGCGACCCGATTGTATTTATACATGTGCTGGTATGGCTGTAGTCTTAGTCGGCTCGGACTTGTCCATCCTGAGACAAATTAGTTTCTTGAGTCGTGCAGTCAAATTCAATGTCGAGATCCCGTGGAAAATAGCGTAGTTCCTTGTTGGAAAAGACAACTGAATTGCCTCAGTGCAGTGTTAAATGCGAGAAGGATTACACAAACTTGAAAATGCGGTTATTTTTGGTATGTAATAGTACACAATAATAAAAATCTTTTTTCGATGTAATTACCCTGTTGTCCATTCGCATTCGCATATATATATATATATATATATAACATGTACACACACACACACACATATACACATACACGCGCGCACGCGCTTATACGATTCACAGATAAGGAAAAAGTA
>JAJVSH010000004.1:484541-515607 GCA_021460005.1 Tetramorium alpestre
TATATTTATATATTTATATATTTATATATTTAACTATAACTTTATCGAATAACTGAAGCTCGTTCTCCCTATTTCTCTTATCTTCCATCTCTCTTTTGCGGAAGTAGTCCGCGACAATTATTTTAAGACTTCTCCTAATTCTTTGCCTTTTAAATTGTCTGATAGCCGCAGGCAACAGTCTCTTTCTTCATCTCTCTAGTGAAAGTAAAATGAACGAATGTTTTCAGATGTTATAATTTAGCATGTTAGAAGGAGTTAGATATATTGTTACGATTCCCGTTGAGAGAATAGTCACAATTACTTTCTTATGGCTGCATTTTTCTTACGATGATATGTTTATCATACGAGAACGAGAAACGAGATATGGTAACTTTTTCATTCATTTCCCTAAATGTGCATTTTACTTTCGAATGTCGGTCGGCTTTCAATATGAAGGTACCTCATCTTTTTCCGTACGTGGTACGGTTCGAGAACACTTGCCAGTGAGCGTCAATATCTTTCTCGTGCCAGTTCTTTATGTAAGAGGCTGATGAAACTAACATGCAAGCATAATACTTGATGCTACGAAATGTTTATCTTATAGTATTTTCTTGCAATCAATATTAAAGGTAAGATTAAAATTCTCTCTATTTCTCTAGATCCGGAGCGCGAAAGAAAATTTCTTAAATATTGAAAAAATGCAGCAGATTAAAAAACTCTAAAATTTTGTTAAATATTTTGTTTCACTTAAAATTCATATCTGGGATTTGATTTTAACTTTTACTATAAATATTGCATCAATATTTCAATCATGCATTCACTCTTTTTGATCAATAAAGCATTTCACTTTTTTTGTTATATTTATTTCTTAGCCTTTTTGCATTTTGCGGTACAGAGCAATCGAGTTTTCATAAGCCGATCGAGAGATTCGAAATTTAATAAAAAACGAGTATGTTAAAAAAATTGAATGTGGGCGAAGATGCACTTTTTCTTCTAAACACAATAATTCGTTTAACGCTGCTTTTTAGTTTCAGTTTGAGGTGAGTACCGTGAAAACGGTAGTTATGAACGTTCCGGAAAGTTGCACGCATTCAAATAGATTTCAATGCATAAAGAAGCGTTATCAGGAATTAAAAATCCGACAGAATACATTTGGATAAGAATACCGAAATTATGAATATACCGGAAAAGTAAATTTCTAAAAATACATAATCATACATAATATAATTTTAATTTGCCTTTCTCTTGTAAAAGTAATTAATAATAGAGATAATTGCGAGGATTTATGTAACGGTACTCCTCGACGATTTTTTCGAAATCAATGAATGCAAAATAATTTAGATATCTTGCTGTGATTCGGGCAAACAATGTTTTCTCTCGATGCTTGACGAAACTTCCGCCTGTCTACAGTAATTAATTGCACTGAGAAATAAAATGATATAAAATATGTTGAAAAAAAAGTAGAATGAAGCGGTTCGACACTGTAGTAACTGTTATCGTATTGAAATTAGATCGGCGGTTCCGCGAGAGTGTATCTAGTAATTAAAAATGGCTTAGTGTATCCTACCACGCCGGCCTTTCGAAATTGTCTTGATTCTTATAGGAACTTGCGCGATATCGCTCAAGGAAATATACAAGGAAGAAAACAAAAGAGTCTATAATTGAAAATATCCGGAACGGAAAGTGCAGTAGGTGGTTGACTTTGTACTTTCTCGAGACGCCTCGAGCAAGCAGGGGTAACAAGGAGACAAAATTTTGATCTATTACGCGAGAGAAGCGACAAATCTTTTCGACAGGAATCTCTATGTTCGCTCGATTGACACTGTTCGCCAGTGAGTTTCGACTCCTCGAGAGGACGTTATCATTTCTTCCATTTGGAGAGGAAAGAATTGCGACCGAGAATTGAATCGGTCCGCTTTTCACCCGCAGGTGAGCTCTGATTTGCAAAACACGCGAGTATTTTCCGCGTCGCAGTTGACTACTATCTGTGCCAAACGACGACGATGCAACACGGCGCTCGACATATCGCGAGGAGACTTGCCTTCACCTAGACCTTTCTTTCGCCGTGTGAGAGGGGATCCATGTATAAAGCCTTTCTTCTTGCTAGCAATGGCATCAGAGACCACAATATCATTCAACCACTTCGCTGCCATCAAGTTACGGAAGACAGTTACGAGAACAATCCCAATTTCAGCAAGCATGTGGTTTATTGTAAGTATCACATCTTCACAAGTGTTTTGCGAAAACTTACAGCTTTAATTCTAAAAATACGAATCATTTTTATATTTCCGTGTGTATCTTGTGCATATTAAGTGAGTAAAATTTTCGTACAAAGTGTTAACTAAAGGCAATGTAATCTTTAAAATCTTTTACTTTTAAATCAGTATTTAGATAAGTAAAAATTTTAAAAGAATTAGGAAGTTTAACGTTTAAAAGCTTACAAGAGATAAGCTCTTTAAATATTAATACATAATTTAAAATTTATTTAGATATATATTATGATTAATGTAAAATACATCAATAACTTAGAACTTACTGTAAATATACTAAAAACAAAATTTTTTATTAAGATTCTATTTAATAAATGTACCATTGATACTACATTATTATTTATTTTAGCTCTCTTTAATTATTAATTACATATTCATAATCCTTAATTGTTAAAGTAGTAAAAGAATTGAGTTGAGATAATTAATTATTTATTATTACTTAAAATTGGTATATTCTACATTTTATAAATTTAATGTTAAATTTAAGGCACATGTATTAATTACAATTCATCTACTTCAAACTGCAGAGTATTAAATACTCTCCCACGATTATTAAACTAAATAATAATAACACTAATTATTACTACGTAGTTATCATGTAACCACTCCTCTAACCATTGTTAGATTACATATTACATTAATAATCGGCCATTAACTTATAACACTGCATAATTATATGATTGATCATCCAATTAATTTTCATTCCACTGACTAATTAAACTTTATCTGCTTTTTGTTCAGTTAATACGACTATTCATAGCTTAAGCAGTTTAAGTATAATTCGGCTAATCGACTAACAGCTTTGTATTCCACTTTCACGCAAACCGATCAAGCCTATGAAAGTGGGTCACCTTAGAAAGTGATGTACGAAGAAGTGCGATAACAACTGATCTGATCGCGTAGGTGTTTCTGGCGGCTCTCGCCTGCGGGGTCTGCTGCAATGAAAATCTGCCGTCTCAGCTTCTATCGCAACCCAAGTACAAACGCGGCATCAACGACCACTCGGTGACTTTCCCGTCTTCCTCCTCTTATTCGGCTCCCGTTCACTCGAGCCTGAGTTCCGGTTACGCATTAGGTGGATCGTCTGGATCTGGTGGCTTCTCCCTCGGACACGCCGGCCTTCTCAACTCAGGTGGCTCTGCCGGTCATGGATATTCCTTATTGCCGTCCAGTGGTCTCAGTCTCGCCGGATATCAATCGCCGGGATTAAGCCATGGCTATTTGAGTCAGCAGAGCTCTTTGGGCGGACATTCAGCTCAGAGCTCCTATTCCGTGCCGAGTATAGCGAATCTGGGAAGCGGCGGAAGTGGCAACGCACTTTTCACTTCGTCGAAAACCGGTCCCGTTACCTTCGGACTTCACGGTGGCGGTGGCGGTGGCGCGAGTACTTCCAGCGGCTCCAGCTCCAGCTCGTACAGCTCGCCGATTTACTCTTCCGGTGGTCACGGACTCTCAGCTTATAGCAACGGAGGGACATCTAACGTTGGTGCTCAGATCTCAGTGCTGGGATCGTCGCAACATGGCCTGTCCTCAGACATCTCGTCAAGTTACAATCTTCCTGCTCATTCCGCATCCTCGAGTCCTTCGCATACCGTGACGGGTGGTCTGCTTATCGCCAGTCCTTCACACGGCAGCTCTTCTAGTTATAGCCTCCCAACGTCTGCATCCTCTCACGGCATTTCTTCGGGCATTCACGGAGGATCATCCACGTATAGTCTTCCGACTAGTTCTGGATCCCACGGAATCTCGGCGTTGTCGTCTAGTGCTGGATCATCCGGTCATCTCGCTTCGTCAGGATCCTACGGCTCCAACAGCATTCACTCTGGATTTTCGGACATATCATCCGGCGATTCCAGCTACAAGCTACCGATCGCCTCGGGATCCTACTCAAACTCGGGATCGTCCAATGCCATTTCACACATAAATTATGTGCCGTCCCACTCGTCTGGCAGCAGCTCCAGCTACTCCAGCCCCAGCGTCTCCTACGCGGTTCCTAGTATTAACCACGGGGGTTCTCCCGGTTCCGGTTATTCCGGCGGCAATGCCTACTCCTTCAGCTCGAATTACGTGGGTTCCAGTTCCAGTCCTATTGTGGCTTATACCAGAAGCCATGGCTACACGCCCACGTATTACAGCTCATCCAGTTCTCACGCGACACCCGCGGACTCGCACGGAGCTCACACCAATGTAAGTCCGAGATATCTCGGATACGTCCCTGGGGCGAAATTTTACAATGTGGATTCGGATAGCGTCAAGTATGACACGATCTCGTACTCAGTTCCAAATGGAAAATATTAATATATATTTTTCTACGTTCCGTCACATTGTCAGGATTCGATAATGATTTAGGATTATAATTGCAAGATTCGTATTTGAATCTCGTGACGAAAGGATAATTATACGTCAAATTTATCGTAAATTTGAGACTGTGTAACTAATCTTATGCTGACTCGATCTTGCCATGAAAAATAGAAGTAGTATTTCCAAGGCGAAAGATCATGTATGTTGAGAGTGAAAATAGAAAAATATTTATATTTAATTTTTCAACTGTATGAATTATCTAGATATAGAGAAAGATGTACTTAAATTGTACTTAAATTGTTATCTATATTTATGTCAGCGACAGATATTATAGTATATTCCTTCCTGTTACCCCTATCATTGATAATTGTGATTTTTGTTACATAGTTTTATATCTTTTTTTGTAATAAATGTTGATTTTTCCAACGCATGCATACCAAAAAACTCATTTTAAGTCTTAAATTAATCGTGACAGTGACACGCTTATTATAACTATATCGATGATTAATGATCGGCAATTTAGCGATCCTCACCGCTCATAGATCTCGAAAAGCGTAAGTTCAAATTCTCAGTTTCTCAAATCGCAAAGAATACTGCCATTAAATTGCGCTTGCATGTTGCACATTGCGTGCGGCGTGCGTAAGATGCTCTGCGCCTCTTAATCATTAAACACGCACTATGATTGAAATGATCAAAAAAGTGAAAGTCTATCGCGAATTCGACAAGTAATATATTCTGAAATAATAATTAATAATTAGACCGTTATATGAATAAATAATATATTCTGATCCTAATTGTTTTAATTAATCTCGATTGCAAATCATATAGAACGCTGGTTTACTTTCGCGTTCGCGTTTACAAGTCCATCTTTGCGAATAGAAAATTGATTCGACACGCGCGATGGAAGGTAATGCGCGTATCGAAAAACACTTGAATGAATTTTATCGTGGGTATTGTTGTCCGTCAAAATAATTGATGTGATCTGACAACGACCAGTGCTGCTTCGTCTGCTTTTACCTGCGGCGCTACCGTGAAAGTTATTGACCGCACGAACGGCAATGGTATAACCGTACACGAAAACATAATAAAATCACGAGTCCGCCCAACAGAAACGGGATCGCTTTTACTCCAAGGCCGGGACGGGTCGGGGTGAGTAAGAGATACCTTTCTAAACCTTTATTTTATTTGGGAAAGTGATTGCCCGCACTGACAGAAACGTTGACTGGTCAGATTTATTGGACGGGTTTAGCGTAACGTATATAGAAATTGATAATATATATAGTCTCTTTTTCCTTTGATGATACATTATACAACAGAATAAAATAATATGCAATAGATACATATATCTTCTATAATTTATATTATTTTTTATTTATCGAAAGTATTCCACAAAGCTCAATGTATCGTTTAATTAAAAATAATAAATTACAAAATTACGATTCTTAATATTAAGCAGTCTAAGCAATTAGCAAAATAATTACTAACTAAATAATTTTATTTTACAACTTGGAAATAAATTGATCATTATATTCCTTGACTTATATTGATCATATACTTTTATACATTAAAGAAATTATAAAACGTATGTATAAAACAATTTATAATATAATAATATATTAAACTAAACTAGTACGTTTCAACCATTATGTAAAATATTAGCATAAATTTAATTTAATGTTAACTTTATATCAATATTATAATGCTCGATTAAATACCAGACTGATTAATATTATCAGACAATAGATCATAATAGAAATTCGCACAACAAAGTGATCGCTTATCTTCGTTGATCGAGTTTTCGACTGCACGGCCAAGAAGATTCTCGTACATAAGAAAGCGACTCCAATCGCGCGTTACTTCTTTCGCGCACCTGACCCAATTTCTGCGGCTCGTATGCATTGACCACGTACGTACGGACAAACTTACGCACGCGAGGGCCGCACGACAGGATGTGACACGACACGACACGAGAGAGTCACATGGAGCAGGACCGTGGCCTCGGTCCTGCTCCTCGGATATGTAATCCAGGTAGAACGCCCCACGCATAGCCCGGCCCAACCGGTATATCTCGCAAATATAGAAAACGCCACGTTTCACTATTTTCTGACTGGTTTTGCGAGAGACACGCTCGGGCTTCTCTCACTCTCATGCCCGGCATGGCGAGAGCGGGAAAAGTTCGCTCTTACTCTTTACAAAGGCGTTCCCCCGGGCGGACCCCGTCACGCATCTCTGACTTGATCTCGGACTTGCGAGTGTCCATCCTGTCTGGTGACTGGGAGATTCACTTTCGTGACATTATACCGACCTGTAATACAAGTCTTTTTTTTCCAGTGAAGTAATTGAACGAAATTCGAATATGTGTGAGAGGTAAAGTAACATATACCTAGCTATAAAGGAACATTCTTGTTGTAGTAGGATTTTAGAATATTACAATTAAGAGAGTGGAGTAGAGTTCAATAAATACAATAGAATTTAAAGTTCGACGACGTATAAGATTTTTTTAAATTTATTCCAAATGTTAATTTTTAAAAATTGATTTCTAAAAGTTAAAAACGTACATTTTTAATAAATATCTGATAACTATTTTGAAAAATTAAATTATATATGCTAATATACATATTTGTTATTATTATTTATCACAAAATTATAAAACAAGTTCATCAAATTCGTATCATTTACAGAATAATAAACTGCATTTTATTGAAAATATGTATATGCTGGTATGTGACACAAATGAAAAGTACAAAGCTTAGCACGTGTTCTTTTATCTAAAATAGGAGAAATCGATAACGACGGCAAGAATTATTTTTCCCGGATATCATAGGGATGCAGTCGTCCATATCAAATGTTGTTATCACAGATATGGTTTGCTTGATAAGAATATTCGCTGATGGGAGACGGCGCACAAGTGAAAGTAAAGTAAATCGACGTTTTCAAAAGCACGAGAACGTCGCTGCGAAAGGCGTTGTTTGGAACGAGATTGGAAAGATCCTTCTCGAGGATGCCGGAGGGCGCTCCACTTCCTGGTTCATTCGATCTTGAGCAACTATCGTCTTGTTCTCGAGCTAGTTACTTTTAATCAGTCCAATCCAAACTTTCACGAAAATCACGCGTTGTCAAATATGTTTTAGAGACTCTTTTTGTCAACCATGCATCTATCGCTGACAGTTTAGCTAATAATTACTCAACAATTGTTGAATTCGCTGGAAGAGCTGTAGAATACCGTAGAATATCGCTTGTTTCATTATAATGTCCGGCAGAAGATGTCTGTATCTTCCGCACTACCGGGTAATGATGGATCAACCTGTCTTCACACTTGCCATTTAACGGCGATCGAACAGCATTCTATATATTTTCACTGCGCCGTCGGGGCGTGCACTATCACTTCCAGTTGCCTACATATAAGAGCAGAGAAATGTTAAACTAGTTTCCGCAATTTTTCCGGTGGCCGGGTATAAAGGAGAAATTCAATGTCGGCCGATGTGTCATTAAAGGTGGAACCGTCACGTCGGTCTGATCAGCGAATTTACTAGTGCGGACGAGGTGCCGGATGAGATAGCGATTAAACGGCGGAAGAAAGCTTAGCTTCGTAGCCATCCAACGGCGTTAAGTGAACTGCAGCGGAGATGGAGCGACTGGTTAGTATAAATTAATAAATTCATTAATTATAAATGCAAAAGATTTGCGTATTTTATTTAATGTTATTGTAGTGCTAATTAAATAGCTGTCTGATTTTTTCACGGTCTAATTATAAACAGGTATTTCAAGGAACTTTATATCTTTAAATGATTTTTTATTTAACGTGTCAAATTTTAATTAAATATATTTTTTATTTTTGTTCTGAGAATTTTCGATTTATTTTATATGCATTAAGATAATTATGATATGATAGAAAATACTTTAAATTATTTTTTATTAATAATAGAATTTGGATATAAATATCATATATATATTATTATTTAAATGTATTTTTTCACATAATGGTATGATAATGATAAATACTGAAGATTCCATTTCTTTACAATTATGTAATACATATATTAATTATATAATTAATTAATTGATATTACAAAATAATTGTATTGGTATCTTTCACTAGTACAAAAATAAAAATATATACATATATAATTTATTTTTAATTAATATAACCATATAAAATTGCTGATTGTATTTTATTAAACATAAAATGTCTAATTACAGTTACTGATCTGCTTGCTGTCACCAGCAATTTTCGCCTGGCCACATAAAGGCAAAATCAAGGATCCTAATGACGAGCCATTTCTACCGATACATCCGATCTACCCTTACAGCCCAAAGCTAATCAAGCGAGGTACCGAGGGACAAGTAGATTCTCAATTGACATCGGAGCTATATGCGCCGAAAGTTGACGCCAAGGACGCCTACACCTCCAGCTACAGCAACAATTACCAAAGGGATTCTTATTATCCTGATTATAATACGTATCTCACAAACAGCACACCCCCATTCGCCTATCCTGCGTACTACAGCAGCGGCGAGGCGTACGTCTATGCCAACACGCCGTATCCCGCCTATAATTCATATCCCGTCCCGTACGCAGTGAATCCGTCGCCGTATCCAAACTATTACTATCAGCCGCCCTATTATTACCCTCATTACTTCAGTCACGCCCTGTTCTCGCCACCACCGCAGCCGTCGCCGTCAGGCGTCGATTATCACGAGACGTCGCAAGTTCCTGTCGCGGAGGACGACAAGCAGGACAAAAAGGGCGAGAGGACGAAGGAGAACGAGACGAGTCAAGACGCGCCAGCGAGCCAGTTCGTGGACGGTGGAAACTACATAGCCGGCAACTCGCGAGACCTCGACGTGCAGTCTAGCACATACAAAGCGGCCAGCCCGTACAATCAACTCGCGCAGAATGTTCAAGTGAAAAATCTGCCTATTGCCTTACCGAAAACGGCGTACAGAGTTATCAGCGTAGAGAGGCAGCCGGTAAGTTCGGATTATTCGCTGCCCGCTGCATACGTCAAGACTCAGCAAATTGAGCAGATGACAAGCCAAGCGTTGGCCGACCTACTGGCGCAGAACGCACGACTGCAATCCAGTCGCTCCTATGAAAATAGCAGGGACACCTCGAACGGTGCCAATGGATCGTATGAGAACCAGGACGCTTACAATCCAAACGCGCCATCGTACGTGACGCTTTCAGGCTCGAGGAGCAAAACCAGCGGTGTCACCTACGTGATCGATTCTGTCGGAATCGCCAAAGGCAATGGGGAACAGGCGAGGTATCAGGGCTCGTCGTCTCAAAAGGCCCCGACTAAAAATACAAAATATACGAACGTTTACGCCCGAAAGCCGGCCTCGCAGAATCACTCTCAAACGTCATACGTATCGCCCGAAAGTCGTAACAATTATCGCGTCCGCGTGAGCAACGGTCGATCAGCAGGTCAATCTGATAAATATAATAATTATGACGCATCGCAAAGTTACAGCGGCACTTACAGTCAGACCGGCGGCAAACAGGAACAGAATTACGGAACGTATCAGAGTCAGCCGAGCTCTTATCAGAGTGAGAGTTATACTGTCGCTTCTCAAACATCTCAACCGCACAGTTATCAGTATTCCGCTTACGAGTCGGAACAGGTGCAGCAGCCGCAGCAAGATGAGACCAATATTGACGGCACTTTTGGAACTAAACAATATAAGGAGTAAAAGACAGCAAATGCAATCAAACTGAACTAGTGCTATTACACATAAGTTGTATTGTTTTTTTGTTGTTATTGAATTGACGCGACTTCTTTTAGTCCTAGTAAATTAAGTAATTAATTGTATAGAACATCTCGGATATCAAGCATTTTTATATTTATTAATATATCAATTTACAAAAAGAGTTAAGTTAAGAATTTGTGGTCAATTTTTTATGTAAAATATTTTAATATTATTTTACTTTTATCTTGCTTAAATTTTAAAATTATTATAAAAATAAAAAATCAATAATTTTTAATTATAAGACTATAAAATAAATCTCCTTTAAAACTTTATATTATTCATCTATTTTGATGTTGATCTATTCTTTTGACTTGATACATTTACAGATAACAATAATATGAATAATAAAATATTATTATATGATAAATAATTTTTAATATTATTTGTAAAAGTGTGATTAAATTTTTGAATTGCTTAAACTCACAAAGTTTAAAATGTAAAATTAAATTATAGATATTTTATTTAAACTAATACTTTTGTTTATTCTAATTTTATTTAAGAAGTAAATTTCTTTGCATTAAATTGAATTAAATTTTGTATATTATAAAATTATTAAATGTATGTGCTGTATTATATATTTGCTTCTTTTATACCTAATGAGAAGATTACGAGTTAAATTACAATTTCTTCCTTCATATTGCAAGAACAGAAGCAATAAGAATTTATACTTTCACTCCCTAATTCACTAAGTTAAACAAAATCTGTTCTTAAATTAATACTATCTGTCTAACATTATTAATAGTTGTAAGTCGAAAAATAAGAACTTGACAACCCAACAGGCACCGACGTTCCGAATGATTTACTTTCGCATCAACCGCTAAATGAAAGGCATGCTCATGGGCGTATAAGATTGCACTTAATACGATTACTTATATCATCTTTCTGATCCGGCATGGTACTTTCTTTCTTTCGTACAAGCAGCGAATGTCGCTTTTATGTTACCGCGAAAACGCGAGCGGGTGATGTTAATCTTTTATAATTTACGAGACGCGTGAAGGGAACGCAAAACTTGTATTCATCTTGCAAAAGCATTTTAGCATTGCGTGTCGAGTCTTTTTGGAATCAAAAGTCACATTGTCGCCATGGACCTGATCTATTCAATATCCAACAATGTGGGTCTATTTAGCTTTACGACCTATATACGCGTCTATTTTAAATACGCGTTTTATAATGACTAATAATAAATCCTTTATGTCGCCTTTGACTCCTTTCTCTTTGATGTAAGTACTGCGAACCGGTTTCCCTTTTGTATTTATTTTTGTACTTTACTTTCGTTCGATGAGCGACAGCTTCCTGTTTCTTTCTGCCGTGTTCCTTTCATCGTAATTATATACACGTCATCACAAACTGCGATGTACGTGAAAATCTAGCAGATTAAGACGCGGAAATTTATACGGACGAGGCAATTTTAAGGGTTTACCATATCATTAAGATACGCTTTATGCGCCAGATAATTAATGCACGTACAATAGGAAGTTTCTATTTCCTATTTTCTTGCTGGCAATATTACAGAAATTGATAAATTTTTATGTTTGTCTTCTAAAACAGCGCATTTTTTTATTAAATATAAATGTTTAAAGCTTATTATAAACAATCTATAATTTGATTTTACAATCTGATTTTTAAATTATTATTTTATTATTTTGAAATAATTCTTTTAACAATTATATATACCGTACACATTTTAATATGTATTTATTATATGTATATTATTTTTATGTGTGTATTCTTACTCTTCACAAATACTTTTTTAAATATGTGTGTTACACAGTCTTTAAAATTACAAATAAATTTATATTTGATTACGGCACAAATTGCATAGATCATTAAAAATCAATCAATTATTAAGTAAAGACGTAAATTTAAAACTACATAAAAATACATTGTTCTCCGAGAAGTTTTAATCGTAGAAAGTTAATATATGAAAGAAGTTGATGTAAATTACAGATGCACTGCGACGATGGACGCTGTGACTACTTTATCTTGAAACTCTACGAGATTATAGGACGACGCGTTGCATTTCTCTGCCGGCAATGCCATCTCTACTAATTAATTCTGTGCTAGCTAATTAATTTCGTTATGGATCTTTCTACGCTCCGCACGTTCTTTTAGCGTGGCGCAAATTGAACGTTTAAGATTTTCCGCCTACCGTACGGCATCATCTTACGCGAATAATCTCTGAGTCGCACGGATTACGGATACGGTGATGAAAAGCGGAAGAGATCCGGATCGCGGCAATGTCCGGTTGAGCGACCGGATGAGGCGTGCCGGCCGCTATGGAAAGCGGAAGTGATGTCTCGTGATCGATCTGCCTGAACCGGGTCCGGTGCGTCGATAGACCGTGTGAATGAGATAAGAAACGTTCGCTGACTGTTTTCCTTTCAAGTTTCACGAGAGTACATACCTCATATAGGTTTATCCGTATCTTTCTTTAGTTCGCTATTATGTTTTTCTTGATGAGAGTTTGTAAAAAAAAAAGAAAATCTGGAAGTGAAGGTCAACTAAAATTTAAAAAAATTTTCTCGAATATATCTTGTTGTATATCTAAAATCACGGAAATAACGCATACTTCTTTCTTATTTCTTGCAACAGCCGGTTGTATAGATAGAATTAATAAATTAGATGGAATTGCGTGTTTCATGCAAAATGCAATAAGTCTTGGCGGCAATCTTGGCGCGAATATCTTGGCAGATGAGTGAGAGCTGCGCTTGGCGCGCCGCGCCGTTTTACTTTATTTTGCTCATTCCACGTGCTCGTGTGT
The DNA here is from genome assembly GCA_021460005.1 of Tetramorium alpestre. Classification (NCBI taxonomy): domain Eukaryota; kingdom Metazoa; phylum Arthropoda; class Insecta; order Hymenoptera; family Formicidae; genus Tetramorium; species Tetramorium alpestre. The sequence continues at coordinate 497,604 of JAJVSH010000004.1, forward strand.
ACGCTGATGGTCTGAAATAAAATTGGATGGACCAAGCCTGTTACTTTCACGCGGCGACTTGATCTCGATCGATAATATACGGTGACCCGAAAGTTCGAAGCGCATAAGCGCCTCGCCTGTATAAATTCTGATTAAACGAGGCTGCAGCTTTTGGCGACGGTAGTAGAAAGTCCCATGCATACACGCATATATAAGGACATCCATTATTGTAACCGTAGCGTTATTTTCTCTTTATGTTTATGAGCCGTCACGCGTCGTGCGAGCCGACAGCCAAGCTATCTGCATTATTCCGATGCCATGGAACGTTACATCGAAAAAAAATGTTATAACATTCTAATTAATTTATGTAGAAAATGCGTTATTCTTTATTTGGCACTCTTCTGCAATTATGTACTACTTACTCTGTTTCCATGACTCCAGCGAATAGATTGCATGCAGTGCGATGTTTATTTTTATTGCATTTTTTTAAAAGTGCGGTTTATATTCGCGTTTTCTCTTTGGTAAATTAATAAATTACCTTCATATCGCATTATTGTAATAAATTTCATTAATTTTAGATTCAAGATTAAAATTTTGTAGTTGTAAAACAACTACAAAGTTATAGATTTAAAGAATTATACACGTATAATAATAATAATGGAAAAATTGTTTAAATGATGAAAAATTATTTGTAATTCTTCTTTGCATATCGGAGAAAAATATATTTTTTATTTTATTTTCAGAGAAAATTTCAAGCATTGATAAAAGTAATTTTGATTGATTAGTTAATTGCAGCGTCTTCAAGATACTGTCAAGAAAAAAAGAATATGAAGGAAAGCACTTCATTAAAGATTTTCTAGTACCTACCAATTTCCCAGCCGCATTTTATGAGAGAAGATACGCATGCAAATGACGATCGTGACTTGCAAATGATGATTTTATAATCGATCGAGCGAATTTCGAAAGCGGATATGAGACGGTCAATCCGAACAAACATAAAAAATTTAACGGATCGCGCAAACGGACAGGTAATCGTAGGCGAACCCAGCTATGATCAAATTCGAGAAAGCGATCGGCTGGAAAGGTCGGGCATTTGCATTTTTTATTATCGCTTCGTCGTAATGTGAGAAACTGCGTTCCAATCGACGGCGAGTCGTCAACGTAACAAATCTAGTGTACTTCCTCATTTTTCTTCTCCCTTTTGCACGTGTTTTGTCGGAGGCGCTCGACTTCGCGGCTGAGAAAGTTTTCTGACTCGAGGTTGCGGGTAATTTGTCTCAAGTGCAGCCGCGTAGATGATCGTTTGACGCAATAGCGGGCGATCGGTGTACAAGGTTGTAATGCACACCCATGACCGCCGTAGAAAGTCCCGGTCTTTTTCCTTCTTCTTATCCTTTTCCTCATCCTTCTCTTCCGCTTTAGCAGGTGGAACGTCCGAGGAAAGGGTCGGCCTTTGTGCGACTCGATAGCGGAGCGTTTCCACTTCTACGGAGAGAAAGAGAGTGAAAGAGAGAAAGAGAGAAAGAGAGCAACAAAGAGATTGCGAGTCATTACGAGACCTCCTTTCCATCCTCGCGATCCTTTCCCTTCCGTGACTCCCGACTGCATCGATCACCCATTCCTGCCAGGGAATCTATGCGAGGAAAGCCGCTCTCCACCCTTTCTCTTTCCGCTTCTCCGATCTGGAGCCCTTTCCCCCCATTGTCTGTGACAGAATGGAGCGAGCGAGCGATGGGCTTTCCGTTTAGGAATTTTCAAGAACACCTTGCCACGCGATCATCGCGATAAGCGGATGACTTGTCGGTTAACCGTTATCGCTCAGATTCTATCAGACGAGAGGCAGAAAGATGAAAAATTATTCTGTATGTACAATGTAATTTTTTACATCATTTGATAGATACAATCCCGCGAGCTGTGATCGAGAGCACCTTCACCAATTATATCGTTTGATTTATTATTAGATCTAATCTTGAAAATTAAGAGAAAAGTGATATAAACTTGAACGTATCATCATTGATCTTACAGAATAAAATTCTAGATAGCAAATTCTACATGCGAGAGATTAGCATGATTAATTACTCATGCGTTGTGCCTATTAATTTTGTAGAGATTTTATCTCTATAATGAACATGTATATTTTACAAACATGTATTGACTACATTGTATAAATCATAGCAAAAGAATTTAGAATAACGCAAGCAAAAGCAAAAATCGGTGCAATAATTTATTACCAGTATTTTGAATGAGTTATTATAAAATACATATCCGTTTTAGAAGAATATCAAAGATATATCATCGCCTTTGAATTAGATAACGAGATCGCGTGTCTAAATTTCACAGCTCAATCTCGTATGAAACTATTAGATACGCGTGACAGCGGTGAGAATAATCCACTTTTTCACAAGTGCGTACGCCATTATATCGTTCGATCGGAAACCGCCGCTTCCCATGAGACTACATCGATCATTCTCTCTATTGTTCGCAGAAGACACTGATGTTGGCGCTTGTTTCTCATTATGCAGAATTTGAATTAATAAACGGTAGATTGTATCGAGAATTTTTGATGAATATTACTTACCTTGCTAATAATGAGATATAACCATTTCTATTAAATTTCTATCACAGTAATTAAAGTGGTTTAAAAAATAAATATTTTATTACCTACTAAAATTTATTTTGTAATATTAAATTTTAATGAGTGTATAATTTTTATTAAACCTTACATAAGGTATGGAATTTATATGATATACCGTTAAACAAAAAGGAAAGGAAAAAAATTGCTGTAATTAATAAATATGTTAGGGATATATTGTACAATTGCAATCATACGAATTTATTTATTTTTACAAAATTTCATTTCGTTTATTTTAATTTGAAACTGATATAAAATTATTTGTGCATTTATATATGTTTGATTCGTATTCTCATTACAGGGATATAAATCAGTAGAGCTATATCATTGATCTGTTCTACTTTTCATTGCAAATTGTAGTGCGAGATTGATTGAAACGCACCGACTCGGCTAATTAACAGTTTAATGAACCGAATAATCGGGCGTGATAATTAACGCGATTTTACGGCTTCGAAAAATCTGGGAAGCGATTTACGTGAAGATTATGAGCACTGATATCGCTACCAGGCACTTAACGTATTTTATTCCGCGGCAAACGCAATCGGATAGCCGACCACCATGATCGCATGAATGACGTGCGTAGAAAGAATGATAATGATTAAGTACGTGAAGCTCGTTTCTGGTTTGATCATCTCAACGATATATTACATTCCCAGGAGATTGCGTTTTAATAACCGACTTTTTTCCGCCTGTTAATTTCACACTAACGACACAGAATCTTCGACGTGTCTCTTTCTACAAAAAAATTAGTTTTCCGCCGTCCATTTGATGGATGCAAAATAAATCGTTCCAGGCGAAATAACGGTCTCTTATCTATTAATCATACTTACATAAAATTATAATCTTTCTTTTATGTGTTTTTGCAACATCGATATATTTTTATATAGGAATGGAATTTTATATAGGATGTGTATTTTATATCGCTCAATTTTATTTAAATTATTATTTTTTATCTAATTTGAATACCAGAACGATATAAAATTTGAATATTAAGAATTAATGTTTTATTTGAAATTTTATTTATATTTTCTTACACATGTAAAGTCCACTAGACAATCTATTTTAATTTGCGTCAAATTTTGAAATAGAATTTTATTTGTAATTTTATACACTGCATGCAATTTTATATTTTAGTCCACACATGTGTGTGTGTGTACTTTTTAATATTACATTTTTTATTTTATTTTATTCTATTTTATTTTTCGATTTTTCAAATTCTTTTGTACCATACGACATATAAAATTATAAATAGAAAGTATCAAAATATAAAATTATTAAATGTAAACGGTTTAAGTGTATCGTTTTCGAGACACGCGTAGTCTTTCTCTGAAATGAAATCCAGTCGAATACTCTGAAAAATTGAGGAAGCAATTTAACGAATATCTTCACTTTTACTTGTATCGCGATGGTATTCTGTACTGTGTGGTCCACAACCGACACGGATTATCACACACGCTTTGATCAAGAAGTGAAGTGTAGCTCGACAGGAGATACATCTGGTAGGGATAAAAGCTATATAAGAGAACGCAGGTCTGATTGGATTTTGTAGTAGAGCTAAGTCCTTTGTGTCGTGTCTGTATTTTTTTTTATATATTTGCAACATGGTAAGTATAGTATAGCCCTGCTATTTAAATGTTTCCACTTCAATACTTTAGTGGGATGATACCGCACATTATATAACCACCGTTGAAAAGAAATGTATAACTTCACCAACAAAGAGGAGAAAAAAGAATTTCATAACAAAGTTTCATATTGATTCCATAAAAGAATCACAAATAAAAATATCGTGCGAATGATTTGCTTTCAGAGAAATCTATGAAACGAACCATATATAAAATGAACTATGTTTGATACAATAAAATTATTATTTTGGAAAAAAAATTCTCTCTGTCATCGTAATACCTACATTTTATTAAATTGAAAAATATCTGGAATAGTATTTCAAAGTTTCGTTATAAATTTCTAACAGCGCGTAGCTGTTTCGTGGTACTGACATATTATGATATATGCCTGAAAATTTTAGAGGTACTTAATAAAAAAAGAGAAAAAGAAAGAAATATCCATGCGTACATGTGGCGATACACGTGTTTGGGGGGAAGGAGCGATCCGCCCCGCCGGTGGCGGGACAACGCAATCTATATAAGAGTGGTCCATGCCGGATGTTTGACCCAGAACTTCGCGTGCAGTGAAAGTGTGCCCGGTGCAAATACGTTTTTGCCGGAAACGATAATGGTGAACGCACAATATAATTAACCGCTAAAACGCGTGATTGCTGATCGCTTCGTAGTCGATTGTCATTATGCATTGTTTATTAGGAATTATTAATTTTTTTCTATTACATCTTTTTGTATCTCTATGAATTAATTACATTAAGCTTTTATGAACTATTTATTCGTTGCATGACAAGAAGATTTCTTTAGTAGTAAATTTCGCAATTTTTATTGAATTATATTGAAATTTATTGAGTTTAACTTTCAACATAATTTGTTATCATCAGTGTTTTTTTCTAAATATACGTTTAAGTATAATGATATATTTCTCTTTTATGTACATCAAGAAAGTAATTAATTTTTTTATTTACACAACACATACCAATCAAAATCATTTATTATTTCATACTCGGGAGTCATTAGTCAATTTTATACTTGAAAGTTTATAGAGTATATATTATTACCGATTTGTGCACACTTGGGTGACGAATTAAGAAAAGAAAATGAAAGAGCAGGGCAAACAGATGATTGACAGTAATTTTAACTTTCTCTTTCGATTACAGAAAGTTTATTTAATATTGGGTCTGCTGGTAACAGCGGCATGTGCCGAGAAGAAAATTAATTTAGACGATATAGAGAGAGATAATCTGAGAGCGGAGGGTAAGGACAAGGCCGAGAATATCCAGACTGATGAGACGAAGTATACTGCCAAGCCCAATCAGCAGCAATATCAAATACCAAGCCAATATAATACTTTGGATCAAGCCTCTGAGCTGTACATCCCATCTCAACGAGTTCAGGATGTAAAATATAGTGTAAGAAATTAATTAAATGTTGCGGAATTTTAAGATCTTTTCCCTTCTAGACTCTCGATATAAAAAATTATTATAGCAGATAAATTTTATAATGTACTATTGTAAAGTATATGTGTGAATAATGTAGAAGACAAATAATATCAAAAAAATAAAAAAAGAGACAATAAAAAAAATTATATAACATAATGTTTTCCTTTGTTAACTCTTTTATCTTTTCTGTTTTGTTAGCAGGCATCACCTGAAGAATACATTCAACCCAATCAATACTCTGTACACGAAGCACAATATAAGCAGCCAAATCAAATTCTGCCACAGCAAAATATTCCACCGCTACAATATTACGGCGGATATCAACAGCAAGTGGAAGTTCCAGCTAAGGGCATTGCTCCTATTGCCTACGAACCTCAGAAATTAAACTACCAGTCGGAAATAGCAGTGGGCAATCATATTCAAAGTGTTCAACAGAAAGCAGTCACGGAAAAATACACGAAAGCTATCAATAAAGGTAAAGAACACAGACATGAAATGCTTCCAATATGCTGCTGCTATTCTTTAAATTTATATTCAAGATTTTTTTTAAATAATATTTTTTTTACTTTGCAGAACCTCTTTACATAGACGTTCCCGTGACACAATTGCTTCCATATCCATATTATCCCCATTTGGATATTAATCCTTTGGTGGGTTTAAAAGGAGCCGGACTGGCGCAACCTCCGTTACAGCTGGCCAGCAATGCGGCCCAACAAATTTCCATACCCATATATTCCCCCGTATATAATCAGAAACAATTGATTCCTCCCATAAAACTACCTTACTCTACTGTCGAGCCAGTGGCATTCACATCGAAGGTAAATTTAATTTACGTAAATGCAACTTTTTTATTATATAATAAATTGCATTTTTATGCAAATGATCGTGTAGCAATAATGTCGCAATATCGTGATTAAGAGAGAAACGCCAAACTTTCTTCCTGCATAGTAAAGAGATTCGTGAATATTTTAGCATCGATTTGAACCGGTACATTGTCAATTTTGTTTCATTCGTCACACACGATCGTGGGTATTTTAGGCGCCGAAAGGATTGACTTATCCAGTCCCAGATATACCGAAAAAGAAAATCGGCCCGCCTCCCCTGACGACACCTTTGTACGTGCCCCAGCAGTCGTTACCTCAAGGAAAGGCCCTGTTACATACGCAAGCTTACATCACGCCTTCGCAACCGCAGTATGTGCAGCAGTTAGTTTACATGCAGCCTGGCATATTTTACAGTGATCCCGCTGCCGCTTACAGCGACCTTTACGCTCGTCTACCAGCTTACATTCAGGATAATTACCTTCGCGGACAAGTGAATCAATATCAGACGCAGCAACAATTGTACATCCAATCGCCAATCGGTCCCGAAGCGCCGAAGGAAGTCTTGCAGGAGCAGATCAGCCAGGACCAGCTGCAGAATTATATCAAGGTTGGTGTATGTAATAGACCGAAATAGATTCCAGTGTCATAACTGATATTTCACTCACAGCGTGATTTATAGCTTTGCGTGACTAGGTTACATTTATCAGAAATCGGTGTTTTGTAATGGAAATGACAGTTTTACATAACTATCGCTTTATTCGCCGAAGGTATAATTAGAGATTTAAATTAGTACTCTGTTAACGGAATGACATCGCTATCTAATTAGCATAGTTTAATTACCTCTTTCACCGTTACTATATACCGTTTACGACATTTGTTTTCCATTAACACTTTTATAGATAAAAACTTATGATACTTCTTATACAATAATTTTATATATATATATATAATGAAAATGAATAATAAAATTAACTTGACTCTCTCTCTAAGCAATAAGGAAAATATTGCACATTCTATTTTGATAATTTCTCTTCTTTCTATTTAAAAATAAAGTAAATATAGAGTATCTGATAAAATCTTTTTTGTCCTTTATTGTAAATACATATATATTTTAAATACATATATATTTGCAATATTCTGCAAGACTTGTTTAAAGCTCTCTTTTAAACAGTTCATTTTACGGAACAGACATTATAATTTTGTTGAATGTATTTTCGAGCAGGTGCCTGATGAGCCCAAAACTCATTTCGTACCGCCGCAATTCCCTGCGCATGACTTTAAAGCCGGTAGTACACAACTGGAACCTATTCGGAATTCTTTCGAAGACGAACAGACCTTGTCCGCGAAAGATCACTCCTTGCCCTCGGAGCCGAAGTCGTTACTCGACTCGTATATTCCAAGCAAAATCATTGCTGCACAGGACATCGCCAGGTATGGTAGCGTGAGTAATAAGAATGCAAGAGTGCCTTATTACTGTAATTACCCATCATAAATATATCATTACAGGTACAGAGAAAGACCAATAAAATTGGAAGGAGGCTTTCTCCCGTCGAAAGTGAACTTCGCGCTTAAAAAGCGCAAGTCTGAATAATGAGAATCGCCAAGAGTGGCATGACGATTGACGAATGTCATACACAAGGGTCAGTACAGTTTGAAAATTTGATTACTAGCGATCATACGACGATCATATGCAGACATCGAGGATATGTTATCTGAACAGAGGTTGACGGTGTCATCGCATCTAGTCTTTCAGTGAAGATCCATACAAAAGCTTTTTATATCATTCTGTTTTACATTTATAAAGACGCGTCCAGTAAATGGCAAAAATACTTTGTTTACGATTTTTCAATAAAACATTAAAAATGGAAACATAGCTGGTAGTACCTTTCCTCCAATTTATAAAATAAGATATAAATGTATATAGAATTTATTAAAATTATGTATATATTTGATTAATTTTAATAATTACGGTATAATATTACATAAAACTATTTTTTTATTTAGAATATTAATTACGTTTCTAATTATTTCTTATATATAAATTATTTGTCATATAACGGCAAAAAATTTATTTAAATTTTAATAATAATGCTTAATATTTTTTCGGCTTTATTTATTTGTGAATAACATGCTTATTAATAATCAAATTCTTCCAAATTATATAGATTATTAAAAATTAAAATATTTCTATTTACTTTTTATATTTAATAATCTTGTATTTAATTTTTGAACTTCTTCAATACTTTTATATTAATTTATTAAATGCATTGTTATATATCTAATAATTAGATGATTAAATCCATCAACATTAGAAAAACTACTTTTTTGCAATTTTTTTAAAAATAATTTTTTAATAATATTATAATTTCTTCTGCAACTATCATTTGGATTTTATCAATATAAAACCAAACAAAAATATATAAAAACATAAGATAATTACGGAATCTCTAATGAGGATGCATACGTATCAAAGAAATCTTGAACTTAGAAAGCTAAATTGAGCAAGCAATTAAATCGCGCGATAAAAGATATTTATCTACCATTAGTATAGATAGCAAGACCATGCTCTTAGCTTCTTTTTATAGTTACAAAACAGATAATATATGTTACCTATTACGCGACATTATTAGACAAGACGTATGATTTGCACGACCGTGAGATTTCTATTAATCGTTCTATCAAATACGACAAAATTATTTATCGGTCATCAACGTATCTAATAAACTCGCACAAAATTAGCTCTGACAGTTAATGATAGTATTTATGATAGTTTACAATGTACATTCAGATAGGCTGCATTAACATTAAGAGGTAGGGCACTGTGATGAAGGTACATCTAATATTAAGAAACATATGCAAGTATTTACGCGAGCGCGATATATCAACGGAGAGAACATCCCATATGAGAAAGCTGACACTACGGACTACGGAGATGAGCCCAACGGTGTAGGCACGCGAAATTAATCGCTTGAAATTCTGGCTCCTACTTTGTTATTAATGTCGTCCGCGTGCACGGGACGCTTTCTTTTTCCGTAAATGTATAATTTAGTAGAATCTTCCGTTGATTCATGTTCCGTGATGTATTCAAACGAAAGTGGAACTGACGAGCCGTATGAATTTATATTACACCTTCGAACTTATCATGATATATTCTTGTGAATGATTTTTATGATAAATCAATTTTTTAGAAATTGCTAAAATTTTACAAATTACAAATTCCGAATTCGTGATTTTCATGTTACAGCAAATGATCCATAGCACTTTTCATTCTTCAATATATTTCTCATTCTGATACAAAAGCTCTCCGATTAATCCGAGTTATAGTATGCAATATGCGCACGTTTATTTGCGTAATGTAAAAAAAAAGTAAAGGAGTTTGCGTCGATTTGTCAGACATCGTTACGCTACTGGCAGATGTCTTCCCGTATCGAACGCGAATAGCATTCGTCTCACTGTGGTGAAACTATAATGATGGTATCTTTCTCGCACCAGGAGCGAGGGCATATAAGGTGGGATGTTCTGGCCTCAGCTTCATCAGTACCAAACACACACGACAAGTCCGCCAAGCTAGCAGGTTTAAGGTCGGCCGTCATGAGTTTCGCTAGGATCTATGTGAGTACTTAAATCAAACTTTACGTGTTTAGCATTCTAAAATCTTCTCTCTTCTCAAATTTCTCTTTCTTAGTCTTATTAACATATTATGATATTAATATTCATCATATTATAACATACTACATTATAATTATATTACAAACTATCCATAGTTTACGTTTAATAGGAATATTATTCATACCGGTTTGTCTATGATTCTTCTTCTAAGTTTGATTTAAAGTCATCAAATTAAAATTTATTTTTAATTTTTTATTAGTTGTTTTTATCAGTGCTACATTTTTTACAAAGAGAAATATATTAAATAAATTTAAATTTTATTAACATTTCGTTGCGCAAATATGTTAAGTGAATACATTTTTTCTCTCTGTATTCTCTTCTCATATTTATAATTTCTTTTTATTCCTTTATTTTTATACATATAATAAAATATAGAAAAGTGAAAATAATTAAAAAAGATAACAATTTTCGTACATGATATTAACATCCTTTACTAATGATGCTAAAATAGCACTTCTTTATAATTATATAGTAATGAAACAGCAGTAATTGCGATAACCGTTACTGACATAGTTATATACATAATTGCGAAGTTAATATCCGCATGTTGTCTATAGTATGAATAATATATTATTGACAGGAATTGATCGCGCGTGGAATTTCGTGGTTGCAGCTGTTCAACCTAAATTTAATAATCCCTCCGATTGAAGCTTTAATTCCGAAAATCCGTGGGAAATATTTTAACGGAAACGCGTTACGCTCGTGCCATTTTTCATGACATCTCCAAAAAATCTTTTTTTTCCTGATCGAATGAACGCTTCCTGAACCTCTTCGACCGGACGTAATTGCGGTGAAAGTGCCGCGTATTTTTCTCCGATCACGGTCCATACATGAAGAGGCTGCGATAAAGTAACCGTGGCAGATGCTCTTGAGCAAGCCAGTGAAAGTCCGTAAGGAGAGGATGAACCACGCATCTCATCTCGCGATTCGCAGGAAGTTCCGAACGCACTTTTCGGCGTTAGGTAACACTGTGATTTCGCACGGACGCGACGTAACGTGGACGTTCAGCGAGATCCGTGTGAAATTCGATGTCTCCTCAATTGTGACACGCCGATCGCGTTTTTACATCTCCGTCGCCGCCAATTTCGAGTTGATTGACGAGCTGACGAACGGCCGCGGTCGGTCACTTTGACGGGTTGCATGCGCATCTATTTTCATCACGTGTCGTGTGCTGAATATTTATTGGATCATTAATGCCAAAATTGTAATTTGGGAGCAGTCGGCATGCTTCAGGAAAACGGAAAAAAATCTGATTGATTAAATTTAAATATAATATACTGTTTTTAAAAGACGAATATGATTTATATACGTTTCTAAAAGATTTTAATAATTATATACAAATTGCTAGATATTGTATCAATTATTAATTCTGTTTGTAATATTTGAATTTTATATTTAATTAATTTTCACTTCAATAATTAATTCTTCTATATTTTTTATTTTTTTGTATTAATTTCTTAATTTCTCTCATATCAAATTACTTTTGCGCATTTTTATAAGATAAGAATAATTTAAATCTACTTAGGATTCCTTTATTAATCTAATCTTAATTAATATTTTAATATAAATGCTTAAGTGATTTAACATACAACCAATTCTTAAAGTTAGTAAATTCTTATCAATACAATTTACAACTGTACAAACTTTTATTACTCAACTGAAAAGCAATATTTTCATCCATCGTTACCTATAGATCGCGATGTTGATGTTTAAAGAAAGCGGTGAAAATCGCAAGTGCACAACGAATGAAACCCGTTTTAACGATGTTGACCGACACACTTGACTCTAACCCTACAGGAATATCTCTCCATCTTCAGCTCTACTTCCCTCCTAGATCGCAATTATGCGCTCGTTATTTTCGTAATTACATACATGTATAACCAGATTATCGTTCTGAAGATATCTTCATAGAACATGAACATTATATCTGATTAATGCATCCTTTCGGAAATATATCTTATAGAGAAAATTCAATCCGGTATAACTTAACACACACTCGTCAAATAGGGAAGGGAAGTGAAAGTGAGATCGCCATTGCCGGAGATCGATGACCAATACATTGTTACATCTGGTGCGATTTCTTACACATGCCCCTGACTTTCAGATCGCCGCATTCCTACTGATGCACGGGCTCTGCAATGCGGAGGATAACGGAAGTAGAGAGATCAAGGTGAATGACTCGGACACCATTGAACGTCCGATTACCGACGATGCTGCTGATGATCCAGATGCCGAAAGGGAAAGAGAGGAGGAGAAGGAGAATGTCGAAGAGATCCTACCGATCTTACCTCCGATAATACTTTTGGATTTTGATAACGGCACGATCGAAGATAATACGACCGATGAAAAGTCGAAGCGTACCGTGAATAATGGGCTCGGTTACGGTTTCGATCGGAATTCCCTGTTTACTCCACGAAAGTATAATTATTACTTTCCCGCGGGAAAAACTGGAACCACCGTGAGCATAGAGGAATCCATCAGCCCGTTTCTTCCAAGGACCATAATAGAAAAAGTACCATCAGGCAGTCAAAAATCGACTTCTAGCTCGTTTGCGGAATTTGAACATCAGAGAACCCGCGGCTCGACAGGATCAAACCATCGATATTACAATCCGTCGACAAAGTCATCGCCAATATTTGGACTGCGAACGAAGTTGACGAAGACGTCCGATTCCGAGCCTTACCAAGGATTCGTGCCGATTGCGAGACCCTCCGATGCGTACTCGAATGCGGATTATCAAGATGGTGTGTATGCGTCCACAACGCCGCAACCTTTGGCGTTTCGCCCTGCGGAGGCAGTAACGGCGACGGGTTACGCCACTCCTAGTCCACAGAGTTACACAGCCTCCAGTTCGAGTCAATACACCTACGTCACTCCAAGTCCGCCGTCGTACGTCCAAAGCTATCTCGGACAGAGTTCTCAGCATACGATAAACGTGCAGAGTTATCACAGACCGAAACAAAGCGCAGCGAAACCCTCGACGTCCACTCCCCTCGAAGCTGTTACTCTCTTGGAGAAACTGAATTCTCACAATTACGCTCGACCTGGCTCCAATACGCCAGAATCCTCGACTTCCAAACCCGACGACGTGTCCAGTTACTCGGAGAACGCTGGACCGTTTCCCGGTCTGCCCCGATACACGGTGGAAAACGGTATCAGATACGAGAACAAGATCTTTTGGAAGTATCCAGACGGTAGAGTGTCCGACGTACCACCTATGACGTACGAGACTTATTCCGAGTACCCGTCGTTGGCTGCGTTACAGGCCGCCAAAACCCAGGACGCATCGCAGATCTACGAATCCGCCTCCACGGAGAATAGTGTGATGTCGCAGGGTCCGGTGCAATTCCCAATGGCGCCGGAACCCACCGGTCCACGGACTCCATTTATCTCAGTCAATTCCCTGTCCCGGCTGCAGCAGCAGCAGCAAGTGTTTCGGCTGGGCTATCAGAATTTTGTCCAGAAACAGGTTCCGCAACAGGTCAAAGCCGGCAGCGGAGTCTCGCCCACATACTCGGCCTCTTCAACGACCCTGTCGCCAAGGGATTCTCTCAAGTCAAGAAAAACTCAAAAGAATCGATATGAAACATTGAGACGACCGATCTCGAAATACATGGTGAACAGTCCAAATGCGGAATATATTGACAACTTAGAGAAAAATGCGAGACCCACCAGACTCTTTACTCAATCAGGTAAGCTAACATTTTATGTTTTAGACTTTAGAGATACGTGCCGTGATAACGTGATGAAAATAATGTGAGAATTATTTTTCCAGTTGACGGCAACTCGGCCAAAAAAATTAACGCAGCAGGAAGCAAGAATCTGGATGGCTACTCAAATCTGCAGTATTCGGACTTGCTGAATTATAATCCGTCTATCTCGCAATATATCAAAAATCCTGCATCTATCCTCAATGTACAGCCAACCTTCGTGCAAACCGGGAATTCTTTAATACCCGTGATCATTCTTAGAGTGGACGGTGTGCCGCCCATACAACCCAAGGCCCCAAATGTGAACTTGAAAGCCCTACTGCAGCAATATCTCGTTCAATATGCCAAAAGTATCGAGGAATTGGCGCGACAAACCAATTATGATCTCGGTGACGATCAAGTCCCGAAGGATCAAAATTCATACTCCACAAGCCCTCTGCGCGAACTGGCGCGACTGGCACCAAATAGTGACGTTAGAGATTTGATCGGCAATCCTACGGAATCCTACGTCGGCAAATCGAGTTACGAGGCAAGCAATCTGGATGTCGAAAAAGATCTTTCCGGCGGAAAATATGGCGAGCGCACTGCGGCTCGACCAAAAGTGAAAAGTGTGCAGATCATAGAGGATCCAAGGCTCGCGAATCATAGGCTTTAAAACGAAATTGCATAAATGATAGAGAGACGCAGAAATATATCTCTTAACTTTTGTGTTCTATAAGAATTCGATTTTTTTTTTAATATATTCAGAGGTACTATATATTCAATATTAATATTTTATATATTTTTTTCAAGATATACTATTAAAAAAATAAAAAATTTAGGAATTAATAATTTTGATGTTAACTAATAAAAACAGGAACTTGTAATATAAAACGCACGTTTCCATTTGCGTTTAAAGAATATTGCATTAAGCTAAAATGTTGCGCATTGTTAGTAACTGATAATATAATAGAACACAAAAGTTAAACCGAAATGATTGAACAAAACGGCATTAACTACCGGTGGCGATATCAAACCCGGAATACGAAAGTTTCCCTATGGAACGATATTTTCTTCTTTTGCATTATTCTCTACCTTTAAGTATTAAGTAATTGCAATGTACATTATTTGGCACATTATCATTTCAGAGAATGAAGCGCTTCGTGCCATGAACCGATTTAAGAAAACGTCAACGAGATAATTATAATCGGGCGTTAGTGATACGGTAGTATTTATAATATGGGATTGTGCAATGTATTATAATTCATACAAACGTACCTGTGTGCGCTACTGATTTACCGAGAACACGCGAAAGATTTTTTGTATTAATAAATTCTTTTGCCGTTCTCAGAAAAGCAGTAGTAAGCAAAGCACATATGTTGCTCTGCAAATGTACCTATGAAAAATCAGCCAAATTTCCATACTTCAGAAAGGTACCTTATAAATCATAGCGTTTAAGTTCTTGTATTCAATTGTATACTGCTTCATTATAAATTAATGAAATAAGAAACAAATTTTTATACAAATTAGATTTGTATTATTCTGTGCCTCAAAGTTTGATGTAAATCTGTTATTTAAAAAAATATATAAATCTTTTCATTTTGTACTCTTATCGACGAAAGTTTTTGGCAATTGCATTTTACTTATTGTGTTCCCTAAAAATCAATTAATCTGTAAAATTTTTATCTATAAAATTTTGTGGTATACTTTACTAATAAGATTTTTTTCTTTTAAATGTATGATAATATATTGGTTCAAATAAATATAGATGCATGTAAAAATTATTCAAAAGTAGGAAGCTATATAATAGTGGTTGTGTATACTATAGAATTATATAAATTGTACTAAAATTAACCGCTAAGACATAGTTTTCTACTTTGTTCTATTTTCAGTTTTACAATGCTCTTTGATTTATCTTCCTCGTTCAAAATTATGCAACGTAATTTTTAACAACAAAATTTCTTAGAGCATGACTTTTTGAAATGACTTGAATATGACGCATTATAAACATTTTAAATAATCCACAAAATTTAAAAAATATAAAATTTATTCTCAAAATTTTATCAATGTCTTTTTTAATAAAAATTTTTAATTGCACATGTTAAATTAATTTGATTTCAGTTAACATATTCAATTTTCGGCCATTAAGATGAAGATGTTACAAAAAAGAATTGATGACAAAATTATTCTTGAATTAAATTTTCAATAAAATTTTTATTTAATGATTCAGATGTAAAATGTTAAAAATTAAGAAATTGGAGTAAATTTCCTTAAACATTATTGCTAGGAAGAATCATTTCTGAATTGACTATGGAAGCTTAAAAGGCAGTTCCAGGATATCCTGTATATTACATGAATCCTGTATATTACAAACGTAGGTATCATCTGCTTACTAGAGCTGGTAAATGCTGGTAAATACATGTTAGACTGAAGTGCACTTATTAACTTTTCCCATATATGTGTGTTATATGTACAAGTAAAGTAAAAGTTTTCATTTTAACAGAAATTGTTATCGACCTCCGCACATTGAATGGCTATCGAGCGCATTTCATATTTGATATGGACAATGCGAATGCTGATGTGATCGCGGAAGAAGTATAATCAAATTATTAATATAAGAGATACTGGAGCGCCCGCGCGGGCATATCTGGAGATACACATTGATGTCGAACGATGCCGTTGAACTGCAATTAACGCTAATTGTCTGGTAGACGCGTAAAAAAAAGATCTTAAGCCCGCTCTAGCCATTGTTAATTCCACGTTTTCACAACGGACAGGCTCCGACGATATCTACGTTACATCTACGGCAATTGCGGCACGGCAATTAGGCGCGAGGCATTAAACTGCTGAACGCTCGGGCACGAGCGCGAGCGACTCCCGCACGCAGAGAGGAGATCGGCTCGTGTTCATTACACACGGACGTGCACCTTCGTTTCCACGGCGCGCATCGGGAGGAGTAGGCACATCGGGCATAATGCGTGTGTTCTAGAGCGCGTAAAACCACGGTGGAAAAAGTACTGGCGAAAGAATAAGCTCGGGCTCGATCACCGCCGATCGGAAATTACGAGAATCGGAGGCTGTAAAGCCTTCCTAAGGCTCATGTTGAAGCTCCTGTATATGGATGTAAAACTCCGGAAGTAGTATGCACTCGGTTCCAATGTGCAACAAAATAACGCTATTCTACGGAAAGATCCTATTTGTTTCTAACTGTCTCGATGGACCTTGCGATGCATTTCAGAAAATCGCGATTGCTTCTTCTCTCCGGTTGATGACATGTCGCTGATATCCCTCGGGCGAACTTAAAATAAAACGATTTCGTTTCCAGTTGACGGTACTTTGTGAAACGTACATTGTGAGCACGACACCTCTCTGTTTCCATACAATTGCGATCCCGCTGCTCGAATTCCATAATAATGACCAGCGACCGCGTCTGATACTTCGGACAATACTTCTTCAGGCGCACTCGCGTGTCGCGAATGAAAGTATCCTCTGCGGCTGTGGTGTATAAGATAATATTTAGAACGATATTTTTCACTTGGCCGCCGGACTGTATAAAGAAAATCGCGTATCTACTATGTGGCTCAGTTCTCGCGTGGATGTTCACCACGCGCGTTCCTTGAGATTAAGCGAGGATACGAGGGAACGAATGATCGTAATCAATGTGTACGCGTAGTACAGTGTGGCGCACGGATCTTTTTTTCGTTTAATGTTTGAGCTCTGGAGGAACCTTAAAAAGTCAAACTTCGATGAAAATGATTTTTTATTATGTAAGTACTTGAATCGGAGTACTTTGTGAAAAGTGCAAAGTTTAGTGTGGTGAGAGACAAAATCTGTTGTTTAATCTCTTGTGTGAATAAATGGAAAAGAATTCGGTATATTAACAATTTGATGTAAATTAATAATGCAAAATATTAAATGCAATGTTACATTATACTTTCAATTTGAGTGACAAATTTTCCCTATACATATGGTGTGAAATTCTTTTTAAGAAGATCTAAATAATATGTCGTATTTCTCTTTCTTTCTCTTTCGTCGTAAAAGAAATATACGGAGAAAAAGGAGATATAAAAATTGTATCTTTTCTATACTAATTTCTGTTCTTCAAGCAACTTTAATTTAATATTCATATTTGTTACATTTTGGCAGTAAAGTTATA